>CABFWB010002467.1:0-16921 GCA_902151455.1 Timema bartmani
TTATTCCGTTCAGAAATCTTACGAGTTTATAGAAAGAGAGAGAAAGTCTGTGCGGTGCGCCGTACCATTTATTTTTAACGTGCTCTTTATATTCGATTGAGTGCTTAGAGTTATAAACTAAAATTTCTAAAGATGATCCATTTAAAAAAATCTTTTGAGCGACCATCATAGTGAAACGGATAATTTGATGGAAAAACTATGTACATACAGTACATACACCCTTTAGTCTAATCTCCCTGCCAAATCTTGTTAAAACTGGACTACCAATTTGACAGTTATCACTTGGCAAAATTCTAGACAGACAGACAAAATTCCAAATTTTCAAGTTAAAACAGAACCTCCCTTCGCTCGCTCAGAAATTATAATCATAGCTTACTTTAGACTCGTCACTAAATATGCAATTTTATTTACTAAATTTGGGAACAATTGTACACATTTACATCAAAGAATGAATTTTTTTCTCTTATTACAGAATTTGTACAGTTGTAAAGTGTTGTAAACGAACCTTTTCCCTTCATTTTAAGATCAAGATACGATTCACCACACATCAATTAGTTGGATGGAAGAAACAGTTAATATAATGAGAGCAACAGTTTAAAATAAAGAAAAGATAACCGTAAATTATTTCAATGTTCTAACGTTGCTCCAGCACGTTAAATACGACCGTGAAGTTTAAGTTGAATTAGGAGAGAGTAAAAGAGTGGAGCATTTGATGGGAAGGGGGAGGGGTAGGCACTTAAAGATAGAAGAACCCCAAAGGGGGTGAGAGAGGAATCCACTCCTTAAATAAAACACCTCACAAATTTACAACAGCGCAAGGTTGAATAATCAGTGCACAAAGATAAGACATCAAGATAAGGGCCCGATGAATGGTTGGCGCTGATTAGGTGAGTTTTGAACATTTACATGGCTCCAAATGGCTGAAGACTCTGTCCAAGGCCTCCTTAGGCTAGCTCGGTCAAACTGGCAGGGCGGAAATGAGTGAGAGTTGATGTCAGGATTGTTTCTGTCACAACAAAAACATTTTTTGATATAAAAAGAATAAAATATTACTCCTAAATACACGTTTAGCTTGATTTTATACACATGGACCCTAGTAATCTCAACATTTCTTGAATATTTGTTATTGCCATTGCAGAATCATAACATAGCTATTTAACTTCAATTAAAAAGTTTATGGTCAAATGCCGCTATGCTCATGACAGATGAACTTTGGAAATTACCTTGTGTAAGGAAATCAAACTAAACCTATGTATCAACTGGAGCAATATTTTATTTATTTATTCACGTAAAACGTTCTTTGTTATAAGAACTAGACTACAAACATGCCGATCTTAGCAAGCGCATCTTAACAGGCCACCTTAACGTTTACAGAACAAAGCTAAGTAGTAATTAAAAACACTTTTGGATGGCTTAAAACAAATTCAATTAATGAGGGAAAAGGTCCTAATTAATAGAAACATAAAACAATATTTATATTAGAACAATTTAAAACTATGGCCAAACAGATTAAATACCATGCTCATTTAGTCTAGTTTTACGGCGATCGGGTTTCGAATCTTGGACGGGTGCACCGAGTTTTTTCTCCATATTTAGTTTACTCCTCTCTCTCTCTCTCTCTCCGAATATGAAGGTACATTTCCTTTAAAACTACACCTTCCTCATTTCTACTCTATTAAGTTTGATTTCATGCGGCTCATGAAACTTGGTTCAATAAGTTTAAACAATCTGACACATAGGGGCTTGAGTGGGGAAGGTAAATTGATTAACTACACCTGAAATAGTGTGGAGAGAGTATGGAAGACCACTAATACATCATATTTGGAAAACAACACGTGTGCGCTACGTGGCTGAGATTAGAACCTCAAACTATCCATTACCAACAATCCAATATATTGGGAGATATACGCCTTAGACGTTATGACCACCAGTATGTAAAGAAGAAATATATATACTATTGATAAGTACACAGTTTAGTGAAATGTAATTTATTGGTAAAATTGTAAATTTCTAATATTATTGGTTAAATATTTGTCAAATGTTGCGCCGAAGTAGTTGGAAAAATACCTTGAGTCAAATGTATAAGTGGACAGCAATAACTTGTGTATGTGTATTTTATTATTAATATACTAGATTCATATTATTTAAATAGTAACCAAACCAACGATTTTTTTTAAATTTATCAATCCTTTTTCCAGAATATCAATTTATCAAAAGAATCAATCAAATTATATGTTTTTAAATATGAAAATTTTGTTTTAAAATAATATGAAAATACCGAGATCATTTACTGATGACTTAAGGAATATGTAAATATGACACAAAAAGGTACATGATCTAGTTTAACCAGGCCTTCCCCTTTACACGAGTCACATCAAGGAAAGATAAAAACCGATCTAGATAAGATAGTTTGAGTCTAACGAGGTAGAATTCCATTAGACCAAATTTTCTTATCCTTAATGAGTTTCATTAGTCACCGAACGTATGACTTTAGTGGAGGGGTGAGGGAGGGTTTGAGACGAAGATGTAGCCTATTTTCATAGTGAATAAGAATATAACGACTAAAAAATATCTTGCAAAAAAATAAGTAGTTAAAATGTTATCTAGATTTTGCCAGTACCATAAAAATTGTTTTTTAGTTGAACGAGTTCCGGTTGATGATTATTTATAACATAACAACACCACGTCAAAGACATGAGCTTGATTAGAGTGACCAGCCAGAGGTCGATTCTAAACAAAATGTTCAGACAGGAAAACATTTAAAAGTGAAAATTAAGAATTCTACTCACATTAAAGATGGGAGATTGGTTAAGATAATGTATTTTTTGTTTCTCTTTTGGGTGGAAAAGACGCCATTAGTATAATGACATCCCTTGAGGTCAATTTAATACAAGTGTCGAAATGTTTGTACTATAATATGACTATAAATACTATCATGAATAAAGAATTTGTCATTTAGTGAGTGAGACTACACCATTGAGAACGCAGTCTAAGGCGTTAGCCTAACAATAGACGAGATTTGCTGTAAATTAGAAGGTCTAGATTTAAATCTCTCCAGGTTAAACTGTATGTGGTTTTCCACATGTAATTTACACTGTGATTTTGCTGTTTCCTTTTGTATGCTAATGCGGGTACCTATTCTTTAGGTTACCCTCCTAATCCATACCTATAAGAACAAGTTGTTAATAATTTTAGTTTTGGACTTGGGTTTTATGATTAAAAAATGTGGAATTCAATCAATATTGTTTTTTAACATTTAATCCTACTATATAATAGCTTTCTGGTAGGGAAAAAGGCCTTTCAGAAAACAATTCCTACGCTGAACAGATTTTACCTATAAGAACAAGTTGTTAATAATTTTAGTTTTGGACTTGGGTTTTATGATTAAAAAATGTGGAATTCAATCAAAATTGTTTTAGAACATTTTTTTTAAGACTCATGTAAGAGGTCAGAATTCACTTTTGCCCTTTATTTTTGCGTTTCAATCCATCATCCATCGATATACGAAAGATACATGATCAAGAACCAAGCTTCACTTACCCAAAATACTAGGTCAATCTTTCTCAAAAGGGGTGGTCACGAAAATATAGGCACATTTATAATGATCTCTTCAAATATTGCACCAAAAATATATTCCTGTGATTTAATCACTGCAGTAAGCTCTTTACCACATAAAGGTAATTTTGTTTTAAGTCCGTCCTTTACTTAATGTTTTCTTAAATCATAGCGTCTGTAAAATCATAATAAAACTTAGTACTGCATCTTACTAACTGTTCGGTTTATAAGCTTAAGTACTAATTACGCTAGTGGATTAGTAATTGGGAAGGTTGAATATAGAGGAAGTGAACCCACTTTTGAGTGGAGGGAGAGTGGAAAACCATTTAAGAAAAACCACCCCCAGTTCACCTGAGCTATATTCTGACCTCGATCTCCCCGTCCTCGACAGCCTAGCTCAACACGAAACTAGCACATTAGCTAACTACGCGACCGAGTTGGGTGCCTGGAAAATAAGGACGTTTCAAACCAAGATGATCACGAAAGATAGGAGCTATATCAATGGAATGCACCATGGTTGAATATTGGGGGGTAGATTGGGGGGGAAGAAGGAGGAATGGAACTGTATGATTGGATATGACCTCAAAAAAAAATTTAATCAATTTTGAATGAAGTTAATTACGGTTCCTTTACTTATTACTTAGGCACTTATATGGTATATAAACATACTGATACTTATGTAGGCCTACTATTACTATAGTACTTAAAAACTAGTTTATACGTACATAAAATCTCGATTAATATAGTTAAATTCAAATTTACATAACATGAACATATCTAAATATAAAAAATGATTAAACTAAATTAAATATAGAGTTTAAATATAAACACACAAACATTCATTATTCATACGACATACTATGTTCAGTATTGAGTATATATATTTTAATATACATATATTTGCAACACATCAATAGAGATTTTTCCCAATTCATGAATCGGCTAAATTTCTGTCCATTTCCTAAACTGGCCTCTTATCTTGACCATTTCACGAACGGAAGCTTTTTTAGCACCGCGTCTTACTGCCCGTTTGGGCTATATACTCGTATACGCTTATGTATTAATTATGTTGATGGGTTTAGTGATAGGAAAGGTTATATTTAGAGTAAATTTACCCACATTTGTGTGGATTGATGTTGGAAAACAATTTTTAAAAACATCCTCAGTACACCCAACTGAGATTTGAACCTCAATCTCTTTCTCCATCATCGGTAGTCTAGTCTAATTCGAGAGTAACGCGTTAGATCATGCGCCCACTAAAGCTTATGGGACTTACTGTACTATCTACTGAAAGCTTTATCGAAATACGTTTTAAGATATTATATTAAACTAACTCAACCTAACTTAACTTAACCTTCCATTCTAAAACGATAAAAAATTAAATCAACTTAAAGACCAAACCTGGTCTTCACTTGTCCATTTCATGTACTGGGAAAAACTCGTTCAGTTCATGAATTTGGTAACATTTGGAGCTGAACAGTTCATGAAGTATCCAAACGCTGCACAGTTCATGCACTGGACTATTTTTTGCTCATTTCGTAAAAGTGTCAGGAGAACTCAGTACATGGAATGGGCAGAAACTCGCACGATTCATGAACAGGGACAATTCAGAGATGGGGTGTAACATATATACATCATGGTGGTAACAAATAATCTAGAAAGTAACAATGCTGATAATATTTAGTAGCTATATTGACATTATTTACTACATTTATACATAGGTCTATTATATTTATTAGTGTATAATAATGGGTGACCTGCCGGTCTAGGGGTAAGGTGTCAAACTTCTGTGTTGGGGGTTCGGGGTTCAATCCTCAGTCCCGGCACAGATTTGATTGCCAAACCCTCCCTTCACCTCTGACAAGACGTGTATTAATCACAACTTGTGAATGTGAGGAATGCCAGGCCTCCAAGTAAAAATAATAATAATAATAATAATAATAATAATAATAATAATAATAATAATAACACATAATAATACATAATAATATTTTTGTTTCAAACACCTTTCTACTGATCCCTACATGTCTTTTCACAAGAATATGCATACAAGTTGACCAATCTTATGCTGCTTGTAAGTGTATGTAAAGTGTAAATTAAGACAATTTTTAAAATATCAGACATGTTTTTAATAGCAATATATTTTAAGGTTCCGTAAAGCTCAAACCGAATATCTGGCCTCATCTAATTTATTTTCAGAACGAAAAAAGAAAATAAGAATTCTAGTTATTTCAATAGACACATTTCGTTCCTCTTTCCAAAGCCGAAAACTAATGCAATCCTTCATGTTCCCTTCTTTATTAACCCACACAAGAGACGTCTATGAATCTTTCTTTTTGAAAAGTAAAAACAACAACAAAATATTAAGTGCTTGTAAAAAGAGCAATTTCTTTTCTCAGGGCGAGAGATAATTAACGCCATGGCATGTCTTAAAGACAGAAAAAAATAATATTTGTAAAATAAAACACGAACAAGGCCATCTTGAGAGCATGTTACCAATTGATGGATTATATTCTTAACTTGAAGGTGTCAAGGAAAAGGAAGAAGAAAAATAAAGGAGAGAGGAGTATAAGGGAGTCAAGTAATTAAAAGGTAAACGTAAAAAAAACTGTAAGAAAGACTAATCATGAGGTACGAAGTAAGGTCCACCAAAGATACCATAGCAGGTATGGTCACGCTTAGTTGCCCAGGCAGAAAGTTTTACATTAAATTTATTGTAAATTAATTAAGGAATAAATCTGCAGTCACGAACACAAGATATTTCTAAGATGGGATAAAATCAGCCTGGTGAGGACAATTGAGGAGATACTTGAATGAAAAGGTAGAGGTTCTGGTCTAGAAAACTGATATTAACGGTTGTAGATTTAAATGTGCTGACCACATTAAACCCTCTATCCACAAATGTTGGCACTATATTCTCCAACAGATGGTGAGTTCTCGGTTGGAATGGCTTGATTGCGGGCTGACACCATGGAGTGTGTATATATTTATACATATAGGCATACTTGAGATATTTTTCATTTATTTAAACAAAAAGAGTTTTATTTGTTGATAAAACTGGAAAAAATTGCACCATAACTTGCGTCCCCTTACTTCTGACCTAGGCACTAAGGAAGTTGCCTACATCGGTGGGCTCGTGGACTAAACGTCAAGCCCATCTATGTATTGCTAGTGATAGAGAGGTGTTGGCCAGGTTTGTTAGGGTAGAAACAACCTTCTTCAAACCTGGTCCCCATTGGCGTAAATATGTGCGGTGCGGNCCTAGCCCCCATTGGCGTAAATATGTGCGGTGCGGTTAGTGGGACCTGGGGCAGTAGAAAACAAACTGACACTTTTTTTTAAATTATAAGATTTAACACAAGAGATTTATTTCAAGTTTAATGTTTACAATCATTAAAAAAAGTTGAGTTATTAGCACCTGGAAGTAAGCTCAGAGTAGCTAAGCCCTCAACTGGTATTCGAACAGTGATCTCTTATGTGCGTTTGTACATCTTTTTATGTCTGACTAGCTAATTAAGTGGTCATAGATTGATCATAGGTGAAATAGTTCATAGAGATGTGGAGGCATTTTTGTTGGGTTTTCTTAAGTATGTTTTTTTAGCACGTGCACCCACATTTGCGTGGAGGGAGAGTGGGAAAACATTTATGGAAAAACCACCCTCAGTACACCCGACTGAGATTCGAACCTAAATCTGACCATAATCAGTAGTTTAGTCTAATGAGAGAGATTAGCGCATTTGACCACGTGGCCACCGAAGCGGGTCGTAATTATTACTTAAACGTATAACCAGACCCGGTAGTAAGATGCAATGCTAAAAAATATGGCATTATGTTTGTCACCATTATTTTATTATCTACCCAGTCCGTCCAGCACAAAGGTTACTTAAAAAAAGCGGGCAAATATGATTAGGGAAGATAATAGGAGATGCATTAATATCTTCGTGGGCTGAGGGTATAAATATCTCCTTCCAAGGAGCCTACTTGCTTCCTCAATCATCGATTATAATTCCCCTGACCTTTATCAGATCTTAAAACAATCCACGCCCAAATCCTAATATATTTTCTAACTTTATTATTCCATGACTCCTCCGAGATAGTCTCCACCCAGAGATTCGATTGGGGGACAATTTTACCTCCGGAATATCATACCTTTGGGAAAACCTTTTAAAACTTTTTAGGGATTCTTGATGTTTATTTTTACGCTGAAAGCTCAACAGTCATGCTTAGCCTCAAACTAGAGGACCACTCCTATCGGCTGTCCACGACTGATTTTCAATATATTCGCAGATATCCTTTCAAATCTAAAGGTTTTATCCTCTATCCGCAACCTGAGGATGTTTTGTTGTGCTGTGGTGGTAGAGACTCACGATATAAATACATATATATTTGTATCTCTACAGTAGAATCTCGGAAACTCGACCTAATGTTGACTGAGATTGTGTCAAGTTATTGAAATGTCGAATTTTACGAATGAACTTGCATAACATGCATGTTTACTACGTCATGTTTACCAAACAAGGATGAATCACAGTACAGCATCGAATATTTTAGGTACAGTTGTACTGTACTGTAATATTGTACTGTACAGTATCAGTAATATATTTACAGTACAATATATTAGGTGTTAATATAATGGTGTGTACACATACGTGTAATATACATAAATGCAGTACAGTACTGTGCATATAATATTGTATTGATTTGAATAATACGTTATTGAATTGAAAAACTAACAAACACAGCGCTTGTAAAAACACCATAGCACGACTGTTCCACTCGAGTTACACAAACAAACTAAGAGGTTGTACAGTTGAATGACCTTGGATTGTGATGACTGGCACCAAAAACTGTGTGCACGTGTGCGTGACGAGTTACACGGAATATCGAGTTATCAAGGGTCGAGTTTCCGAGACTCTACTGTATATCGTATTCTAAACGTATTCATCAGCTTTAATCCATGTATGTAATACATTATTTATTTGTTCAAGGTATTTAACGTGCACTTTCTGAACCGACTGTTTATATTAGCACACGACCTCTAAACTAACATAAATCAAGAAAAGACACAACATCCAGAACCCAGACATTAGTTCATCACTGTGAAAGGGGAAACCCACATGAATATATATATATATATATATATATACGTATATATATATACATATATATATATTTATTTATTACTTGGCAGTACTGATATTCTATTGAAACAATATTGAACTATTAATATATGAATATTATATATATATATATGGCATATTTTTATGAGTTAAATCTTGTTTAAAAATATCGGTGTTACTCAATAATAAAATATTTACATACATTAACTTATACAAGATTTTAATATCTAACAGATATTTTAAAACAATAATTCATACCTGAACTAAAAGTCAAGGTCTTACTACCCGTCCACGCTATGCGCATTTATTTTAGCACCACATCTTATTACCTGTTTGGGCTATACGCCTATATAAATAATGTATCAAGGATGAGGAAGGTTGAATTTAAATGAAGTGTACCTAAATTTACGTGGAGAGAGATAGGAAAACCATATAAGATAATCCACCCTATATACACCCAACCGGGATTTTAGCCCCGATCTCCTTGTAATCGGCAGTCTAGTCTATTGCGAAAGTGACGCCTGGACCATTTGGCCACCGAAGCCAGTCTATCCGCATTTATTTACGGTAGTGAGATAGGGACAAGAAAGCTAAGATAAAAACGAAACGTACCCGCATTTAAGTGTAAGGAGAGTAAGAAATCATTCGAGAAATATAGCACTCAATAACTTTTTACTTTATCAAGTCTTGGTACCCATAATTTTTATTTTATTAGCACCACGTCTTACTACCCATTCAGGCTATACTCTTATATCCTAATTACGCCAATGATTCTATGGATTAAGAAGGATATAATTTTAAGAAGTGTACCCGCATTTTCGTGGAAGAAGAGTCAAAAACAATTTCAGAAAGACCACCCCAAGTACACCCGACCGAAATTTTAGCCCCAATTTCCCCGTCATCGGCAGTATAGTCTACTGCAAGATTAACGCGTTAGATCATGAGGCCACCGAAGCGGGTACCCTCAGTACTCGAACCCGGTACTCATTACTCAGTATATGAACCCCAACTTTCCTCAGTAACTAACAAACCCAACTAGACGAGGTTCGTTGTTGCCCCTCCAGTATGGGTTGGGCAAAGTTTTCCTTTCAAATAAATGGTAGGCCTGTACCGGAAAGCAGACAAAATCCTACATGAATATTAAATATTATTGTTTACGAACCATCCAAGCTCCAACATCCATCTCTAACCTGAAGCCGTCTCAATCAACCTTTCTAGTCTAATGACTGAGCCACAGAAACCCACCATCAACTGGATACATTTATATTGTATTTATATATTATCATATTATATTATAGTATCATATTAATAGAGTGAAGAGTTAGTTTGTCTGCCTATCATGAGCATTGTGTGATATCTACCACTCACAGAGGTCAGACATTTTCAAATTAGTAGCTCCTGTGTACGAACATGTGCACCTCATAGCCGGAATTTTAAAATTAAGATTAGATTTTTTCGAATTAGCTAAAAACTGAGTAGGAAGAAATAAAATGAAGGGATTTTTTTTTTGTTATCTGTTCAAAACAAAGAAAATCGTAGCCAGGGGTAGAATGAAGGGATTTTTTTTTTGTTATCTGTTCAAAACAAATAAAATCGTAGCCAGGGGTAGCCAAGTAATCCATTGGGTGGATACCAGAGGCAGCACTGGCTAATTTTCTAGTAAAATTATATACATGAACATAAATAAAACTAAAGAATACCGACCAATTAGCAACTCCTTCACAATTTAAAGGTACAAACTAATATTCATTGGTAGGGCCTTTCCTGACAGCTAATAAAGCTAGAAGATCCCATCTCACGTCAAGTCATGTGACATAAATCTCTCACTTTTGATAGATATTATAAATACCTATTATTAAATAACACAAGTATTACAGTAACGTTTTCAATTTTGACCACAAAAAAACAAAACATGCTTGTATTTTCTAAAAGTATCTTCTTCTGAAAATTGTACTGTAATCCGAAGTAGGAGCCAAACACCGCAAATGACCACTCTTACGATTTAACGAGTAAACGTGATCCAATCTTTACGAGATAAAACTTTTTGTCTATTGTATTTCTAACTGCTGTAATTTATTATTGTTTTAGTTACTATTACCACCTCTCGTGGCCTGCAAAAGTCATGAAAAATGTTTTCTCTGAACCGAAAGAGGGGGGGAGAAAGGGAGGTAAATAAATCGGGTCAGGAACAATAGAAGAAAAATAAAAGTTTCATTGTTTTACTGGTAGCGGCGTGGGTTCGAGTCATGAACTCCCTAATACTTCACTCTCGATATGTTTGATACAGGGTGTCGTAATGTTGTTTCACAAGTGAGGCATGTGTGTGTGGGTTGGTCGGTGGTAATTTGTTTGTTGTGCCTGCTGGGGAAGGAATGACCTCGCTGACAGCTAACAATAATAATTAATCTATACCTATATCTAGTAACTGGCATCGTAGTATAGTGGTCACAGCCCTTGACTGCTGACTTAAGAGGACCCGGTCTCGGTTTCCGGTTGGTACAGGAGGATTCTTCTCGTATAGGGAATAATTCCCATGGTCAACAGGGTCTGGTTAATTAGGCTTAAGTTAGGTAAAGATCTTTATTGGATCCACCCCGTCACATTCACCATAATCATCCTCTCACCTCATCAGACCGTGGAAAGAGCCTCCCGGAAAGGATATACTATTAGCACATTCAGGCATACCCTGGCCAACGGTACATTATTACTGGCCAATATTTCCACAAACTGGGCTACGAGTGATTTAGCCCAGACACGTCAAATTATCAACCTAAATCTAATAATGACCCCTTTTTACTTTCTCTCTATCTTACAGGTAGAGAAAGTATGGTGATCGTCAAAAAAATCGAACTCGAGATTTTGATGACGTTCAGAAATCTTACGAGTTTATAGAAAGAGAGAGAAAGTCTGTGCGGTGCGCCGTACCATTTATTTTTATTATTATTAAAAAATTTGTCGGTTGAAGTTCATAGCTTTAATTATAAATATAGGCCCACAATTAGGAAATACATCACTCTCGTCTTGTTTGGCTAAATGGTAATGGAGAGATCAGGGTTCGATTTTCGAACGGGACTAGGACTATTTTATGCATCCGTTAATTGTAAGTACTCTATGTTCCACAATCACAACTAATTGCATAGCTGGACACGTGGACTAAACGTTAAGTTCATCTGATCTGTTTTTCTGAAGATATTTTTATTTCAATACTGCTACCCATATGATTAATTATAACACCTCGGTTTCGGATCGGTTTTTATACAAACAGTAGTTTTTTTTATACATTTATATATTCCTTATTCTTGGTAATATAGTAATATTTAAAACTTACATTTTTATAGCTTGATTAATTTTTTTAGCACCGCATCTTACTATACATTCGGGTTATATGCCTGTATACTACTACACTAATGTTCTAGGGATTAGAAAGGTTGAATGTATAGAAAGTGTGCCCACATTTGTGTGGTGGGAGAGTGGGAAACCATTTAGGGAAAACCACCCTCAATACACCAGATTGGGATCGAATCAAGATCTCCCAGAAATCATGCTGCCACTGAAGCGGGTGCCTACTTAAAAGTTTCTTCCACTTCGTTCGGAAATAAATTACACACACAAATTGATCCTATATTATAATATTGTTATTACATTATAATAATTATTTCAGTGAGATAGTAGGAAATAAAACATATATTTATGGTCTCAAGATAAATACAAAATTCTAAGAACATACACCAAAACATTAATTTTGTAATTATATAACAATATTGCGCGTCTAGTCTATACCAGTAGTAGTCCAGTAAGTACTAACGTACCGCTACCCAGGGGACGCCTGAATGTACTAATTGTACATCCTTCCCGTGGAGGATCCCTCAATGTCCCAATGAGATGAGGTGATGGTGATGGTGATGGTGATGGTGATGGTGACTGAGTATGAGGGTGTGGAACCAGTGAAAACATTTAAACCTAACAAACCAAATCCTGGTGACCGTTTGGGTGGTTCTCCTGTCGAGAAAAATACCCAAGGTACCAGCCGGGAATCAAACCCAGGACCCCTGGGCTCGTAGCCAGGTGCACTGAGCCGATAATTTCTCGGCTAAAAACACGATATGTTGATAAAATTCCCTGCTAATCCATTTGATTCAGATACCCACTGCTGTCGATAAATATCTTCTTTCAATAAGAGTAAGGTATCGACATGTTTACTTTATCGATTACCTTAGATATATATTTATTTAGCACCGCGTCTTACTACCCGTTCGGGTTATACGCTTAAGTACTAATTACGCTAATGGATTAGGAATTGGGAAGGTTACATATAGGAGGAAGTGAACCCACATTTGCGTGGAGGGAGAGTGGAAAACCATTTAGGAAAAACCACCCCCAATTCACCCGACCGAGATTCGAACCTCGATCTCCCCGTCCTCGGCGGTCGAGCTCAACACGACTAGCGCGTTAGCCAACTACGCCACCGAGGCGGGTGATTACCTTAGAAGGAGAGAAAGTATTGTGATGTTAAAAAAAAAATCGCACTCGAGATTTTGATGAATTTTGACGTTTCATGACCCCCCGGATCTGAAAAAGTGGTTTTTGAATTTCCGTCTGTCTGTCTCTCTGCCTGTAACTCGGAGTAAAGCCTAACTATTTTACCGATTGGGCTAAAACTTGGTAGGGTTCTCATATGGTTGTCCTGAGTAGTTTTTGTAATTGGATAGCTAACCCTAAAATTAAGGGTAGTTTACTGAAGAGCGAAAAGAGAAAGAATCGAATTTATCAAAATCGGCTCCAACGATTTTGATTAAATTACATTTCTAAGCATTGATAAAAATTTTACAAACAAAATGGCTACTCTCAATTTTTCATCAATGTGACTTTAAGGGTTCCGCTCTAATGCGTAAATTCTCATTTTTATCATATCTTCGTAAATCTTTGAGATAGAAATTACTTATCATTGCAAAATTGTAGCACTATTAAAAATAAAAAAAATTTCTGAAATATTGGCAAATATATTAATACAATTTTGTGAGCTTTAGTTTTACAGAGATAAAACTTATGTTTTAATGAAATAATCCTCTAATGCCATATAGTAATTAGATATTAGTAAGTCTCTCAAAAATGTATGTTCTTTTTTCTTTAATATTTGTACAGCAATGCTTTTTCTATATCATTTTAGACTCAATAGTAAATATTTATATTTTTAGAGATAGTAATTTATAAATTAGGAATTTAATAGCATTGCTGTACAACACCTAATAAAATGTCCAAATTTGTATCTGGAGGTCGAAATTTTAACACTAAGTGTTGACCCTTGTGGACCCAAAATCGATCTTTTTTTATTGGTTCCAATATTCAAATGAGGACATTAATGCTATAAAAATAAAATTATAAAACCGGGAGTCAAATGTATTACGTTAATATATCGCAATTTATGTTTGAGTTTGCTTGTGTGTATTATATCGTTTCACATATTACAAGCTTTGAGTAAATATCTCTATTTTTAAACAATAGAATAAGAAAGTCCGTGCTGAGTTCCATACTATTTATTTTTCCGATATAATAAACTAGTAAAGTATTGATACTTTTTTTTTTATGTCAAATCCATGTAATTGGGCTCTATTCCCGGTTGAATGCACTAAAGATATATTTTTTTTAAAGGCTTAATACACTTCTTCCATGAAAATACAAGTCTATTAAATGCGGTTAACTCCTACAGGTTTAGTTGTAAGACCTGCTGCTGTATATATAAGAATTGTTATATTGTATATACATATATATACGGTATTATATATATATATACACAGAGATGGTATTATATATGTATTGTACCATCTCTCTGAACTATTGGTCAAAGCTTCTGGCTACAGGTCAAAAGGTCCCGTCTTCGATCCCTGGTGCTTCCAANAACCTCGATCTCCCCGTCCTCGGCGGTCGAGCTCAACACGACTAGCGCGTTAGCCAACTACGCCACCGAGGCGGGTGACTACCTTAGAAGGAGAGAAAGTATTGTGATGTTAAAAAAAAAATCGCACTCGAGATTTTGATGAATTTTGACGTTTCATGACCCCCCGGATCTGAAAAAGTGGTTTTTGAATTTCCGTCTGTCTGTCTCTCTGCCTGTAACTCGGAGTAAAGCCTAACTATTTTACCGATTGGGCTAAAACTTGGTAGGGTTCTCATATGGTTGTCCTGAGTAGTTTTTGTAATTGGATAGCTAACCCTAAAATTAAGGGTAGTTTACTGAAGAGCGAAAAGAGAAAGAATCGAATTTATCAAAATCGGCTCCAACGATTTTGATTAAATTACATTTCTAAGCATTGATAAAAATTTTACAAACAAAATGGCTACTCTCAATTTTTCATCAATGTGACTTTAAGGGTTCCGCTCTAATGCGTAAATTCTCATTTTTATCATATCTTCGTAAATCTTTGAGATAGAAATTACTTATCATTGCAAAATTGTAGCACTATTAAAAATAAAAAAAATTTCTGAAATATTGGCAAATATATTAATACAATTTTGTGAGCTTTAGTTTTACAGAGATAAAACTTATGTTTTAATGAAATAATCCTCTAATGCCATATAGTAATTAGATATTAGTAAGTCTCTCAAAAATGTATGTTCTTTTTTCTTTAATATTTGTACAGCAATGCTTTTTCTATATCATTTTAGACTCAATAGTAAATATTTATATTTTTAGAGATAGTAATTTATAAATTAGGAATTTAATAGCATTGCTGTACAACACCTAATAAAATGTCCAAATTTGTATCTGGAGGTCGAAATTTTAACACTAAGTGTTGACCCTTGTGGACCCAAAATCGATCTTTTTTTATTGGTTCCAATATTCAAATGAGGACATTAATGCTATAAAAATAAAATTATAAAACCGGGAGTCAAATGTATTACGTTAATATATCGCAATTTATGTTTGAGTTTGCTTGTGTGTATTATATCGTTTCACATATTACAAGCTTTGAGTAAATATCTCTATTTTTAAACAATAGAATAAGAAAGTCCGTGCTGAGTTCCATACTATTTATTTTTCCGATATAATAAACTAGTAAAGTATTGATACTTTTTTTTTTATGTCAAATCCATGTAATTGGGCTCTATTCCCGGTTGAATGCACTAAAGATATATTTTTTTTAAAGGCTTAATACACTTCTTCCATGAAAATACAAGTCTATTAAATGCGGTTAACTCCTACAGGTTTAGTTGTAAGACCTGCTGCTGTATATATAAGAATTGTTATATTGTATATACATATATATACGGTATTATATATATATATACACAGAGATGGTATTATATATGTATTGTACCATCTCTCTGAACTATTGGTCAAAGCTTCTGGCTACAGGTCAAAAGGTCCCGTCTTCAATCCCTGGTGCTTCCAAACTTTCTGTGACGTAGGGGGTCACTCAGCTTCATGAGGTTACATCATTGCATATCTTTTGTTTACTATAGTTATAGTCAAACCAGTTAAATCATTTTATATTATTAAAACATAAAACTCATGATTTTTTTAAACGAAATAATATACATTGTTACAAAAACTCAACGGGTAAAAAGAGCATCACATTCCACCAAAGAGCATAAACAAAATAATATACTCTTTTACAGAACCATTTGAGAAAAGTATAACACCTGTTTGTCAAATCTCAATTTTTGAGACATCATTTACAAAAATACTTTGGCCAAAAGCTTGGAAATTATCATTGGTTTTACAAACAATATATGTCAAATAAGATTTTTATTTTTAATAGTACTTCATCTTAACATTAATAAGTGGATTTTGAGAAAACCGATGTTTTCTATATTTGCCCTTCTATAAAATATCCTTAATTCCAAAAACCCCTCGAGGCAGCATTATGAAAGCCCTAGGCATACATACCAAGTTTTAGCCCAATCGATAATATTGTTTTGGTTCTAGACTCACATACAGACACACAAACAAACAGGCAGACAAACACTCTTTCAGTGTTAGTGGGTAATGAAACCTCAGTAGTGATCAAAATCTCGAATTAGATTTCTTAACTATCTCAATACTACATCTACCCAAAGAGTATCGAAAAAACAAAAACACCAATAGACCTATATTGAAATAAATGGTACGGCGCACCGCACAGACTTTCTCTCTCTTTCTATAAACTCGTAAGATTTCTGAACGGAATAATGTACATTGTATCATCACCACTCCACATAAGAACACGCATAAAATAATATACAATGATATATAATCAATGAGAAAA
>CABFWB010002467.1:19134-44875 GCA_902151455.1 Timema bartmani
GACAGACAGACAGACAGACGGAAATTCAAAAACCACTTTTTCGGATTCAGGAAGTCATGAAACGTCAAAATTCATCAAAATCTCGAGTTCGATTTTTTTGACGATCACCATACTTTCTCTACCTGTAAGATAGAGAGAAAGTAAAAATATAGATTATTTTAAAATGAAAACACTATTTAATCAATCCTAATTTTAATAAAGAAAACCATACTACGATACATTTTCTGGTTTGAGCAGAATATTTTATATAATTTCCTTGCTAGTCAAAGGGGGTAGAGGGTTATGAGCTCTTAAGGGAGTGGGGATTTGAAAACTGAATAAAAAGACAGAGCACTGTTTAAAACTGGTAACTGTTTCGATGTTTTTAACTAAGTAACAATGGTGATGATCAATACAGGTTTCTATGTTTTTGTTTGAATTAGTATGTCTATATAGACGATGAATACAGTTCATTCTGGCTATTTTGGGACATGGACAATGCTCAATACAAGTTTGTATGTTTTTGTTTAAGGTAGTATGCTTATATCGATGATAAATAAATTCATATTTGACTATTTTGGGACTGGATCAATGATCAATACATGTTTATAAGTATTTGTTTAAGTTACTATGCTTAGATCGATAGTGAACACAGTTAACACTAGGTTTTTTTGAGGGTAAATACCTTTGTGGAAGAAAATCTACATTATATCCTATCGGCGACACACAGATTACCCGGGAAACACGAAACAATACAAAGATTAAATCTTACTTTATCCCACACGAATCTACCTCCTGGATCACATAGATCACGAGACTTTTTTCTCCCATGGTTCGTATTCAGCTATAAATGAATCGTCCTGATGGCGAACATGGGTGTTCCCAAGTCTCCCTGTTAGTTTAATGCCTGCACGTATCACGTATTTCTGCTGAAAAAGAGAAACTCCACTATACGTATTTAGTTTTAAATAGCAATAAAATGTACACTCTTGGGCACGAAAAAATGGCCGAGTACTAAATATCAAGAGTCCCACTTTGAGATGGGTTGGAAAAGAAAGTGAGGTTAGGCAACTGCGAAAATAAAGTTTTTATGAAAAAACAAAATTTTTCTGGAAAAATAAATCAAACTAATGCTTCAGTATAAACGCTTAGTTTATTTTTTTGCACATAGTAGGCCTTAATCTCAAACATTTTTGAAAAAGCTATGGGTATTACGTATCTGTCCCGGATATTTTCTCTTAATTTAAATGTTTCTGGTCAAATTCCACGAGGACCAGGAAAAATACTATAAAAAAATTCTGAGATTACAGTGTTTATAAAACTAACCTAAATGTTTCTAAAGAAGCTACTAGTATATTTAATTTATTTGTCTAAAAATACGGAACTTACTTTACGTTCTCTTCCATCACATCATAAAGGCACACAACCCGGGACTCAGGAGAGAAATAACAAATCATGGCGGGATATAGGGGTGCACAAACCGTGGCGAACGTGAGACTGCGACAACAGTCCCTTTATCCTCCCTTGCCTCCACCCCCATACACCACCACCCGACCAGGAAAAGAACCCCAATCTCCCCGGCATCAGCAATCCAGTCTATCGAGAAAGTGTCTCCTTAGATCAGGGGTAGGAAGCCTTTTCAGGCCACAATAGATTTATAAACTTGTCCAGCGATCACACGTATTTTCTACACTCTACTTTTGAATTATTTATTTTTGTATCTGTACGTACCCTGGTATCCTTCCTTGAACTACCGCTTCGAGTCGGTATGACCGCCCTCAAACCCGACAGTTATTTCCCGTCATACATTCTCGCTCTCGTTCTCGCTCTCGTTTCACCAGCCCACTCTCTCTCTCTCTCTCTCTCAATGCTGCATTGGTGTGCGCAGTTCTTTAGTATCCCGTCCACCCCCCTTTTTACTTTCTCGATATCTTACAGGTAGAGAAATTATTACGATCGTCAAAAAAATCGAACTCGAGATTTTGATGAATCTCGACGTTCCATGATCGCCCGAATCCGAGAAATTGGTTTTTGAATTTCCGTCTGTCTGTCTGTCTGTACCTCCAGCTAGAGCCTCAGCTATTTTACCGATCGGCCTAGAACTTGGTATTTAGTCTCGAGGGCTTTTTGGAATTGGATATTTAACCCTA
Organism: Timema bartmani; assembly: GCA_902151455.1. Taxonomy (NCBI): domain Eukaryota; kingdom Metazoa; phylum Arthropoda; class Insecta; order Phasmatodea; family Timematidae; genus Timema; species Timema bartmani. Next base: position 21,264 of record CABFWB010002467.1, read on the forward strand.
AAATAAGGGTAGTTTACTGAAGGGCCAAAATAGAAAAAGTCGATTTTCTCGAAATCGGCTCTAACAATTTTGATTAGATTTCATTTAAAAATATTTATAAATATTTTAAACAAAATGGCTACTCTGAATATTTCGGCAAAATGACTTTAAGGGCTCTGGTCTGATATGCGTAACTTCTCAATTTTTTGTCATACCTCCGAAATTATTTGATATATGAAATTACTTATCATCGCAAATATATAGATCTATTTATAATAAAAATATTTTATTAGCAACAAATTTTTATATAACCATTAACAATCAAGCTATACGCAAATATAAATATATGTATTTAATTTTCGAACACTTAAGGTAAAGTATTGCGACCGTAAAAAAATATGCCATGAAATGTTGATGGATATCGACGTTCAAGATCCCCCCGAACCCTGAAAAGTGGTTTTTGCAATGCCGTCAGTCTTTCAGTCTGTACCTCAGGCTAGAGCCTAAACTATTTTACGAATTTTGCTAAAAAGTTATGTATAGGGTTTTCATAGGTTTACCCCGAGGAATCTTTGGAATTGGATATCCAACCCTAAAATTAAGGGTAGTTTCTTAAGGGCTGAAAGCGAAAAAATCGATTTAATCGAAATTGGCTTTAACGATTTGGATTAGATTTAATTTCTAGTCTTTGATCAATATTACAAACCAAATGGCTACCCTCAGCTTTTCGTCAAAATGACTTTAAGGGTTCTGGTCTGAAGCGTAAATTTTAGTTTTTAATTTGATCTCCGTAAGTCTTTGAGAAATGAAATTATTATCATTGCATACATGTGGATCTATTTATAATAAACATCTTTTACTTGAAATATATTTTTATAAAACCAAATGTTTTCAAATTATACACAAATATATTTTTCTTTTAACTTTGCCAACACTTTAAAGTAAAGTATTACGATCGTCAAAAAAATCAAGCCCAAGATGTTGATGGATGTCGACGTTTCATGACCCCCCGAACCCTAAAAAGTGGTTTTTGCAACGCCATCTGTCAGTGTTTCTGTAAAACCCTAAAATTAATAGCAGTTTACTAGAGGATGAAAAGAGAAAATTTCAATTTTCTCAAAATCGGCTATAACAATTCTATCTCTCTCATTTTAGACTCAATATTCAATAATTACCTAATTTATTGGTCAAAATTTATAAAAGAAAAATTTAATAGCAATGCGAGTTACATTAGATGTGCATCTCCTAGTGAAATAGTGAAAATTTTAACTGTAAGTCAGAATTTTAATACAAAATATTGGCACTCTGGGACCCAATATCGATATTTTTTATTGGTCCAAATATATAAATGAAGAGTTAATTCTTTAAAGATAAAATTATAAAATTTAAAACCACGAATAAAAAAGTTTTACGTATGTCTAGAGCAATTTATTTTCGGCTTTGCTAGTGTATATTATATTATAAATTTGGAGTAAATATCTCCATTTCTAAACAATAACGCGAGAAAGATCGTTTGGAGTTCGATACCATTTATTCATTACATACTAGCAAAAGTATCCGGCTTTGCTCGGGGTAACCGCATAAAGCATTGAATGGCTACACTGAGCTACGCTTTTCTTTACTACAAGCAGACAGAAAGAATCTTCATTTTATTTTAGCTGAGCCAATTTTTATTCAATTCAAAAATATAATTAAAAATATAAAATTATAACTTCGAGTTACACATGTTTGTGCACGAGGGCCACTCATTTTTAAATTCCAGCCCCCTGTGTGCGGTAGATATCACACAATTCTCTGGACAGACAAACAAACTCTTCATTTTAATAACATAGATTTGAAACCATTAAAAATTGTATTCATCAGTTTGAAAATAAACATTATCTGTGCATTTATACACATGCTTTTAGGGTAGAGCTATATTACTTTTATTCTGCTCCACATTTTACCTACCCTCCCGGTTATTTACATTTAAATACACTAATTGAATAGGAATGAATGAGGAGAATTTAGAGAAATTGTTTCCAAACTTTTTTGGCGTCAAAGTGGGAGTATATTAGATAAAACAAACCTCTGTGGTATTCGAACTCCCAATTCCCTATCACGCCCAAACTATACTAGATGAGTTTGAGAGTTATTTCGTGTACCCACCCATGTGGGTGATTTATACTTTCGCCTCATTTTCATAGGCAATTTTCAAGGTAAAATCTACACCACATTAAAATTAGAAAATTTGTTCAGAGACTGCTTGGGAGACTAAGCAACTATTTTAGAAAATATATAATCATATAATACCATTTTCTTGTATTTATTGGAAGACAAATAATCTAAGTAATTATTTAAAGCCTTCTGCTTTATTGAATTTTCTTCATTACTTTCAAAAATGTCCTTTACTATTTTAAAAAAACTTAATTTTATCTGAATATTTTCTTTCAATGTTGAATTTTAGTTCAGCTATAATACCACGCTACAGAAGATAAGTTGCATTCCGTTTTATATGTGTGAAATTAATGATTCACTGGTTAACAGCCATTTTGCATCTGGTGTGTGATACATCAATAGGAAGTGTTTTTTTTGTAGAATCCAAATCTGCCTTCGGAAATACTCTGTCACGTAAGGTTTTTAAGATATTTGCGCTTTTTAATATTTATTTTTTTAGATTTTTGTTTGGTTTGTGTTCTATGCCGGGACCGAGGATTGAACCCCGGACCCTCAGCACAGAAGTCTGACACCTTACCCCTAGACCACCAGGTCACCTATATCTAACCACTGTTCTCTCCTATCTGCTTGAGTTAGTGTAATACAACCTAACTATTATGATAATGTTGAGTGTTTATATTAAGCCTAGTCGTGACTCTATTCGTGTGTTTGTGCGTGAAGTGATTGCATTTTCCTGTCACGTCCCTTATTAACCATCCAGGAACCTATCTTGCTCTAGTACCGTGTAGTGGAGCATGGCAAGCCACGTCTTAAGGCCAGTTCACACAGAACACTAAGCTATGGTTCCTATTTTCCCTTCTGAATTCACTGTGGATTCTTTCTGATCTGATCCAATAGAGTTAAGTTATGGAATTCTCCAAAATGTATCGTTTGAGCTCAGATGGCAGTACTGAGAAAGAAGAGCTGCCTCTGTTAGCAGCTGGTTTGGAAGAGGAAGAAAATGTACGAGTTGGAGGTTTGGCTTGTTCAATTAATGGTTCCACTGTAATATAAATACACTTATTAATATAAAACCTAAATAGAATATTATTTAAATACACGTAAAACAAACTTAAAACCAAATTTCAACACTTCCTTAGTTTGTTTTCAAGAATCCAGTACTGCATCTGTTCAACACATATCCCAAACTGCGTTATGCGCATGCGCGACGTAAGATAGCTCAAGATGGGAGATGGAGAAATTGCCCGGCCAGCATTCATAAAAACATAGTGCGGTGTAGCAAGGCATAACTTAGCGTAGCTTAACTTAGCTTAACTTAGCTTAGCTTTCTGTGTGAACTAACGCATTAAAATATATGGCCCGCTATTTTTCTAAACAGTTAGCAGAACAAATCTTAGCTTGACCTCCTGTGAGAACCGGTCTTTACTCGTGCCATTTCAAAGTCAGGGGTGGACAGCCCACTGCAACACTTTCTCTCTTGTCGCCCTGACCATGCCTCTGGTCGAGGGATGCCTAGTTCAATACCTTGACGTGCCAGTGGTACTACACCATTTTAGCTCACGTACCTCAAGATAAAATTTATTTTCAACTTTGGACCCCTAAAGTTGTTGATGCATACATACTGCAAGCTATACATATTCTATAATATACAACTAAAATAAATTACCTCCAAAATAATGTATTAATAATAAATTTCAAATGAGAAATACAAATATATTATATTTAATTTTACGTACTCATTAAAATGTTTTCTCCTACCCCAGGTTGAATGCCACAGCCATAAACAATTAAATGTTCTTGTTTCTTTGTGTTCAAAGGATTATAAACAAAAACAGTCATATTATCAATAATTTCTGAACAAATGTTTTTATTTTATTGACTCAATATAATATAACGAAGTGAGGAAGTTATTATTTTATCATCCCGACTGGGATCGAACCCCGATCTCCCCGTCTTAGGCAGTCTAGTCCAATATGAGAGTAGCGCTTTAGACCATGCCGCCACCAAAGTGGGTGTGAGAAAGCTAACTTTAAGAAAATGCACCCACATTTTTGTTTAAAAAGTGTAAGAAAATTGCGTTCGGGAAATTATCTTTGGTGCAGCAGGATGAGATTTGTCGTCCAATCTAACCCTACTTCAGGGGCGTCATGCTCACAATAGACTAGAGGGCCAGTGGTGGGGAGGTCCTGGTCTGAATTTTGACTCACTGTACTGTGGTTTGTTTTTCTAAATTTATTTCACTCTATCTCCACCTTTTACATGCACGGTCGTTCTAAATTCTTCCCTCCATTCGTGGTAAATGTGCTAAAACCATCGTTATCAACAGTTATCAGGAGGCGAAAGAAGAAACAGCCTTTTTGTGTTCACCAAGCTATTCAAAATATATTAATTCTTGGTGCTTATAGGATTTTATCTTCCAAAATAGCAAAACATCCTGAGAAATTCTTGCTATTTATTCTCACATCTTCTCTACCAAACATATCTTGGAATAATCCTTGCATGTGTAAACACAAATTTCAGGATATATTTCAACAATACATACAAAACACACGTTAAATTGTTATTATTCCCGCATGGTACTGAATGATGTCAAATATTTCCACACAGATTCACCCACCCGCTTCGGTGGCCGCATGGTCTAACGCGCTACTCTATCAATAGACTAGACTGCTGATGTCGGTGAGATTGAGGTTCGAATCTCGGTCGAGTGTACTGAAGGTGATTTTACCAAAATGTCTTAAAGTCCTCCACGCAAATGCGGGTACACTTCCTCTTAAAATAACCTTCCATGTGCGTAGTTAACACTTGAGCGAATAGCCCGAACTGTTAGTAAGACGCGATGCTAAGAAAAAAAGCTGGACACCTGTTGACGTCAACCGTGGAAGAGTGAGCCAGTTTACTCTACCATGACGCACGTGGCACCTATCCGGCTCCTTCCGGTCTGAAAGGTAACACTTGTGAACAAGTGTTCAATCACCGATAGTGCATGTGTCATGTGCTGTATATCTGTTTCATCCGGTGTACCCAAATCAGCGTGAAGAATGTATGATAGAACCACAGTGACAAATAATGGGTAGAAAACTATCGCATCTGCACCCAGTATAGAGTCTAGACTCGGTAATCATTATATAGCGAGCCTAATGCCTGATACCGCGAGACCACTAATAGAGCCTACGGCTGTAAATAATCTGTCTTTCAAATGGGTTGGGTTAATTTTTATGGATTAATAGCAAAGCTATTATATTTGATAATTACGGTTGAATAATTGTACGATTTCTGGCTAGCTAAGTGGTTAGAGTATTGGCGTATTAAGCCAAAGGTCCCGGGTTCAATTTCCGTATCCAGCTGTCATTTTTTGATTGAAAGAATTTTTATTTTTTACAATTTAAGATAATTTAGATAAAGTTCCAAAGAGACAAAAAAAATTACTTTTAGGATGAATACGGGACTGTTTTTAAAAAAATGTATTAAATATCCCAAAACTTACATGGACCAACTTTACCTTACAGTCCTATTTTCATACGAAGAGCCTTTAAGAATACACAAACGTATATTATATTTTTGTGGACAGCAATGATAACACTTTACAGTTATTTTACAAGTATTGATATTAAATATCAAAAGCTTCAGATGAAGATAAAATGACTTAACATATGAATACGTGAAAGTAGATAAAGTAACTCCTCTAGCTGTCAGATAAGGCTTTTCCTATGAAAATTGGACTGTAGTTAATTCTATAGCTGTCCAATAAGGTCCTTACTGTGAAAATTAGATTGCACCAATATTCTACTATATATATTTACTTTAACAAGTACAGTATGTGTTGTAAAGTGGTATTTAGAGAACCTTGTGTCACATCTTGTAATAGACTGATATTAGTGAGGTGGGTCTTGATATAAATACAATAGAAACGTTTTTTTAAACCAGACTTAATGAAAACAGTGGATTGAATTCTATTTTGAAACCGCAATTACAGATTAATGAGAATGATTTGTATTCAATTTCCGAGCCACTTTTTTTTTGTGTGGGGATGGCTCGTTTCTACTTAGGTTGCGTTACCAACTGAAAGGCTCAATCAATCATACCGTAATGGAACTAGATTATTAGATAGCTTTGTTTGGGCAAGGTGATCAAATACAACCAATTCCTTTGTTGTGAGCTTTTTCAACAAACAAATTGTAAAAAATAAATCATCTATATTGTTTTAAATGAGCTTTATTGGACCCGCTTCGGTGGTGGAATACACTAAGGTGTCAAATTCACAATAGACTGGATCGCTAATAAAGAGGACGAGGTTCGATTCCCGGCCGGGTGTTCTCAGGGCGTTTTTTCCTGAATAGTTTTGCACATTCCCTTCAAGCAAATGCAGGTACACTCCCTCTAAGTTAAATTAACTCATCCCTTATACAATAGTGTAATTAGTACATACGCGTATAACCCGAATGGGTGGCAAGACCAGGGTAAAAAAAAGCTTTCCGAAACCGGAATACCGATCTCCGAGATGTTGCGAGATTGTTCCATTGAAAGATGGAGCGGTCACGTGACACTATCTTGAAACATTTCCTGAATAAAGCTTCGTTACAGAATGAGTGGTTTATTTTCGAATAAATCTCTCCTCTCAAAATTATAATTGACAATCTTGCATATGATAGTTTGAAATTATTTATTATTATTATTATTATTTAGCACCGCGTCTTACTACCCGATCGGGTTATACACTTAAGTACTAATTACGCTAATGGATTAGGAATTGGGAAGGTTGAATAGAGGAAGTGAACCCGCATTTGCGTGGAGGGAGAGTGGAAAACCATTTAGGAAAAACCACCCCCAGTTTACCCGACCGAGATTCGAACCTCGATCTCCCCGTCCTCGGCAGTCGGGCTTAACACGACTAGCGCGTTAGCCAACTACGCCACTGAGGCGGGTAAATTATTAATTAGAAAAAATAGAATATTATGAAAGCTTGGATGAAATATTTATTGATAGAGACTCTAAACATTATTTTAAAATGAATTTTATATAGCCACGTACAGTACGTTTTGTGAACGGAAAGTGAATTTCGAGATAAATGAAAATAAATGTATCAATCAGACTGAATTAACATAATCATCACCAACATCAACTGTTTCTAGCCTGTGGCCGGAAAGTTTAGTAAAATGTCTGAATCTTCCTCTTTTCTTCCACTATTCTTCCTTCTTTATTTGCTTTTAATCTTCTCCTTTCACTCGCACTCTATGCTCCTCCCATCTCTTTCGTGATCTATTTTGAGGTATTTTTCCTACATACTTCTTCATTAATCTCCTTTCTTTTCCATCCTCGTTACATGTCCATACCATTTCATCCTTGCTTCATCCACTATCTCATGTACTCCCTGTTCCTCAACTCTAGCCAGGAAAACTTCATTCCTAAATTGGTTTCTCCTTGTGAGTGCTATCATGATATCCTAAAACTTTGTCCTCGTGGTCTTTATTTTCCTGGTCTCTTTTACATCCTATGTCTATTATTCTGCTACATATGTAATTATGGGTATAGTATTATTTTGGTAGGAAGAATAGTAGAAGTTAGTTACTAGAGTTACTAAAACAATTTTAATATTCATACATCAAGTGATGTTATCTGTTTCTATCACTTTTGATAGATATTATAAATAACTATAGAATAAAACAAATAATAAAGTAAAATTATATCAATAGTGGCCACAAACAAATATTTTAATATTTTAATCTGTTCTTTCAACCAAAATCAGGGTATGCAAAGTACGCCCTGTATTTATGTTCTTCCTTACACTTGAAAGGCACTTCTCATTTCCATATCAGGTCTCTTATGCACCTGCCTTTATCTTATTAGTTCTTCTTCCCTTCCCCCCTCACCCCACTTCCAAAGGCTTAAAAAAGGAGGGTCAGGGGGGCCTGAATCCTCCCTAGAATTCGATAGACTCCCATAGGGTTGTTCATATATATAAGTATAAAAAATCTTATTGGCTAAAGCTATAGTAAATTTTTCTAGGAAACCCCCTACCCTAGAAAAATTTGCTATATACGTCCTTAACCTTTCCCCTCAAGTATAGTTTTAAAATATATACAAAATAAACAGTGTGATTTAAATCTAACTGCAAGAATCTACTCGTTAAATATCCTAAAGTTTCTTCAGTTAATCTGCCTGTGCCTCATGAGGAAGGCTCACCTGTTCGTGCTTGTCACATGCAAACCACTGCATAAGAATCATCAGAGGAAAGTGAATCAGAAGATGCACAACCTTTGTTAGAGTACATCTCTGAAACTCATGACAGATCGCCTCACCTCATAGAACAGAAGGAGCTGAACGATTTGGGCCGTGATTTAAAACTTTCTAAACATCAATCTGAACTGTTGGGCTCTAGACTGCAACAATGGAACCTTCTAGAACCAGGTACAAATATTTCAAGTTTTAGAACAAGAAATAGCTGTTTGTCTGGATATTTTTAAATTAAGAATTCAATGTGTGTGTGCACAGACGTGAGTGGTTTGATGATGGAGTTGGGTGTTCAACATAATCCACACGAGTGGAGAATATTTATTGATTCATCTAAAGCAAACTCAAAAGCAGTGATATTGCACCATGGCAACAAACTTCCATCGGTGCCTTTGGTGCATGCAGTGGACATGAGGGAAACTTATGAAAGTATGGCTTTACTGACGGAGGGAATCAAATATAAAGATTATGATTGGCAGATATGACTGTGAATTAAAAGTTGTCGCACTGCTTACAGATTTACAGTGTGGATTCACAAAAATACTGTGTGTTTTTTTATGCTTGTGGGACAGCCCAGACACCAAGAGCCACTACAAAGTCAAGGAATGGCCTATGAGGAAATTATACATTGCTGGAAAGGAGAATGTGAAATTTACTCCATTGGTTGAGCCGAGTAAAGTCATTTTTCCTCCACTTCATATAAAGTTAGGCTAGATGAAGAACTTTTTAAAAGCTCTTGATAAAGAAGGTCAGGCTTTTAAGCATTTAAAATCATGTTTCCCAAGTTGAGTGAAGCAAAGCTAAAAGAAGGTATATTTATTGGGACACAAATTAAGGCATCGTTGAAAGATCCAACCTTTAATGCCAAGCTTACAAATATCTATTTATCTGCTTAGTCCTCTTTCAAAGCCATTGTTTACGGCTTTTTGGGCAACAGAAGATATGATAAATATGTTTCCATGGTGAGTGGTCTATTGGACAACTACAAGAACACGGGGTGTAGAATGTCACTAAAATTCACTTTTTACACTCACATCTTGACTTTTTCCCAGAAAATTGTGATGCTGTTAGTGACGAACAGGGTGAACGATTTCACCAAGATATCCTGACTATGGAGCATCGTTACCAAGGACCATGGAACCCTTCAATGATGGGCGATTACTCTTGTTTTTTTCTTTTTAGGTAGACTGATGAAACACCTTACAAAAGAAAAGCATCGTTATCCCATTTTGTCAAAGAAAAATGACATTAATCCTTGTAAATATTAATATCCTGGCTTAATGTGGATTATTTTAGTAATTTTTATTGGTTTAAATTAGTTTTTTACGCTATCAAGAAAACATAGGTGAGTTCTGAGGGCTATGTTTTGTTTGTATTTAAAATGGTAAATAGTTGCTAATGTCATATTATTGCCTTTGTATTAGTGCTGTGTATCTTGTAAATGTGACTTAATTGAGAGAATCTGATTTTTTCACTGAATTCAGCACCCTAAAATTAGTTATATCCACCCATTTACAAACCAGGTACATAAAAGTACACTGAAAAGTTTGGTTGGTCTTTTTTTTATCTGACTCTTGTAACGTAGACTAAGATCCAATTTTCACAGAAAGTGGCTTTAGAAAATACTTAATTTTGCGGTATAAATTGGTAGCGTTTTACTTATAAATATGTTAGTTAGGGTGCTTCTTATTTGACCCCCAAAATTTTATTTTTTATTTTTTGAGTAGGCACCCTGCCATTGTGTTCTTATTCATGATAAAGTAATACTTTTTTTATTTGATTTTTGTACAAGTTTTAGGGGTCACTACCAGGCCTTGATATTTGAGAATTTTTTTAAAAAGGGTACAAATTAGTTATATATATATATAATGTACTTATTTTTGTTTATTGATATTTATGTATATTTAACAAACATATATGAATAAAATAACAAGCTCAAACATTGTTTAAAATAAACAATATTAGGATAACAGAGTATATCTTCCCATTTCATGGCATTTATGTCTGGATTGTTTCACCAATAATAACAAGTACTGTTTTTGTTGTTCATTGGTGTTATGTAATTTGTTGTATTCCTCCATCAATGCTACTCCTCATCCTGCAATATCGTTAACAACCCTAATTGAGTGAATAATTTCTGTACTTGTCTTATAATCATCATCTTCTTCCCAAATTTATACATTCTTCCATAGAAACTCTGTTACACTGAAAAATCTTAGAGGGTTGAAAAATACAAAATATTCTATGTATTTCTTATCAACACGATCGGGATCCATACATATATGTTTCAGTGGAGACTCCATTCCTTCATTGTTCAAGACATCCAACATCCACTTTGTCAGAGTTGAAACTTCTTCATTAAAAAAAAAAAGCGAACGCAACCAGCTCCTCTGATAGGTGGTCAATAAAGTTCTTCATGGTGACTAAGGACAACTCTTGATTTACTGTATTATATTTTTTTAGATATTTCAGGAGCTTCATAGCTTTTCTAGGTGCAAAAAATTCCGAGGCTGCTTGGAACCAGAGTTGTATGTAAACTTTTACTGTAAAAATGCAAATGTCACAAATTCCCTTCATTTCTCTCTCATCAGCTTTAAATGAGCTCTGAATAAATACACCTTAAATGAATAAATTTATTTTGCCTTCCGTAAGGCATGACGAAGTCTAGTAGGTGCTCTGAAAGCTATCCCGTTTTCAGGGACCCCTCCTAGGAATATAATAGTAAGGTAGTACTTACTTGTAGTCATCTCGAGGTTGGAACTTTTCAAGTTGCTTTTGGGAAAAAGAGATCATGTCAGTGGTTATATTTTTGACTTCACTTAGGGTAGAAGCATCAGAAGTGATAGTTTTAAACTCAGTATATTCAATAGTGTTTCAGGCGTTTTTAAATATTTTGAACAATAATATACCTGGACCAGTTGAACTCCCAAGCGCATTAACTGCTATTGCATCTAGCATGATCTCCCTGATATGAGGACGACTGGCCAGCCCTATTATTTATTTTTTCATAGTTTGTTCCAAAAGAATACATGCCCTGTCCATTGGTCCAGTATTTATTGCTGTGGTGTCAAAGCTCATACATTTTAATTTCAAAAACTTCTGAAGCTGTTGACTCTTCTGTTGCAGAAACAATTTTTGGAACAGCGAGAAGTTTATCAACACTCTTACCTGATACCACAGTTGGAAAACAATGCACGTTTTCATGTCCGATGGTATCTTCTGTATTTTTTCATCCCATTGAATAGTGACTTCTGGCGTAAATACACTCCTCAAAGACTTCGCAATCTTCTGTCAACACATTATACACTAACGATTGATATATAAATTGTTAACATTGTATTGTGATGTCGTCAGCAAGACAGCTGCTATTCTATCCCTTAATTTTGAATCATAAAAACTAACAGCCAAATCATCATCAAGAAGTTTCTTCCTATCAAGCTTTTTCAGAGGTGATTCAGAGGTTGAGAGACCTTGAAAAACAGAAGAACATTTATCAGATAAAGCCATCTCCTTCCCACTCGAAGTAGAATACAATGGAATTGAGAGTTGGCTCATTGATTGATTTAATAATATCCTCCTCTTTATTGCACCTGCATTCTCTTTACACGAGCTTTTATCTTTTCAGCTTCAAATTCCTTTTTGGTGAGTACTATGATTAAAATCTTGGCAGGACGTCCTTTTTCTTATTGAGCAAGAAGAAATTATTTGTCTTCCTGAATACGAATAACTCTTAGAACATCATCATGGGTGATATCAAAAAGTTCTTACAGTTTATTCTGCTGTTCTTTTCCTTTTTCTAACCCTTCTGCACGTTTAGCCTTACTTTATAGGTTTACACCTTCACTTGCATGTACCTTAATATTGTAACAAACACAAAACAAAACTTAAACACAAGTCACTTGACTACTTAAAGATAACGTCATAGACTCGAGTACATATAAATAGAAACTCAAACCTTTAAACACAACAATTATATAGCTTGAGTGCGATGTTATGAGAGCGTGGCATGTAGCATTGAGGCTACAATCTAAAACTTACTGGTGGCTAACTAATGCTGTATGGAAAGGGAAGGAGGAAAGGAAAATAAAGGGCTTAAGAGAGTGGGGGTGGGACGTAGGGTAGTCCTCGGTAGAGGAAATTGGGATGTAATAGTAATAAACAATTCGTGGCTCAGGATCTCACAATATCTGTTAGATGGATCACTTCAAGTTAAAATGACCAATTTTTACAAAACTTTGATGTGCGGTAGCGACCACCAAAATTCAATTAAGTCTAAAAAAATTTCAACTATGCCCATTTTTCAACAAGGAGAACAAAATAGCAGGGTGCCCCAATTATATTTTAAAAGTTGAGTTTCAAGCACCACCCTAATATTAGTGTTATTAGGTATTGATTATATTTATATAAATAGCGGCACACATACATAGATTAAAGCAGAATTAATTAATTTTCTAGGTGTCAAATAAGGGCCTTGTAAGAAAATTGGAATCTACCAAACTTTTACGTAATGTTTATTAGCAAGCATAAGATTTTATTTTCTTATTATTTTTTCTGACATTCTTACTTTAATGGGAGTTTATGCACCTGATAAACCAGTATCAATCTATGAACACATGACAAACAAACTAATTCATTTAAGAAAATATACATAATCAATCCCATCCTTCTGTCTCGGAGTGGCTAACAGCAATTGATCGGTGGGTAAGAGACCTCATGCCCTCACCAGAAGATTGTGATCTCGTCCTGAAGTCTCGGAGTGGCTAACAGCAAGTGATCGGTAGGTAAGAGACCTCATGCCCTCACCAGAAGACTGGGATCTCGTCCTGCAGTCTCGGAGTGGCTAACAGCAATTGATCGGTGGGTAAGAGACCTCATGCCCTCACCAGAAGATTGGAGATCTCGTCCTGCTGTCTTATAAATAATTATAACTGATGACTGAAGTTGGTTTTATAGAATAGTAACTATAGATCCTCTCTACAGGCAAAAGTTGGTTAGGAGTCATTCCCTCCCACAGTAATCAGTGGAGCGATAACAATAAAAACAAGCAAATTTATCAATCAATAAACAAGAACAATAGTCTCTAGATTATAAATATTCCTCAAGCCACAATTTTATGAAACGGTAGCTTGTAAAATTGTAAGGAAACGTTAGTGCTACACTCGTTTTCAAAGACTCGCACGTTTCATAAAATAACGTCTAGGTAATTGCATCATTACTCTTAAGTATAGTCGATATAAAACAATTATATTCTACCAATGGATCAAACTTTTAATAAAACCTCAATTGAAGTACCCTGGAATATTGATATTCCATATCTGGCTCGATTCCTGCCTAGAGGAGTCAAATTAGGGTTGAAAGATAGGCTCGTAATATAATTAGTACAATTCATTGCCAATGAGCATGATGCTAAGAATTTGTAACCTAGGTATAAACTTGGCACGGAGGTTGATGACATGTCATCGTTTTTGGTTCATCACATACAATGCTCTTGAATACATAAACTCTGTTCATGATCCCCTGGTTGTATAAATGTATCGTTTACTTACCTTTATTGTCATTCTTCTCATTTTAGAATGTAAGGTAATATTTTCTTTGTTTGCGTAATTTTTAGGTATTTTTGAGTCATTTTAAGGCATTCATGAATAGTAACTAGACCTGATAAGTATATTTTTTAAACACAGTTGTCAGAATGAAAAGACAATGTAGACCATGGACTGTGTTTCCTCTCTAATTGTTTGGTTGTAAAATGCACATTCCTGTAGAGAATACAACTCGGATGGAAAGGGCTGCGTTTAGAGAAGCAGATATTTGTTAATAACTGCTATAATTAGCATAATGCAAAGTTGTTAAAGGCATTTAATTACAGTTTTAAATAAGTAAAGTGCAAGTTTGATTTGGTAGTGTACTGTACATTTATTCCGAGTTTTTCTTAATATTTCTAAGTAATTTTTTTTAATTTGAAGTATTTTTTTTTAAATTTTAGTTCATCTTAATAGTCATTTTTAGATATTCAAAATCTGGCTCTGGCTATAAGGAATAGCCCAATTATCAAACCATAAATAGTCAAATAAATGCTACGAGAAAATTAACAGACCTACACTGAACTGATCAAGTTTCAATCGTGATCAGAATCGAAGTTTATAAAATTAGAGTTGTAGTTAGGTAATAGTATAATGAAAATATACATATTTTAAGAGCCATTAAATAAAATAAAATTTGACTTTTTACGGGATTTTTTTCATGCCAAACCAATTAGTTCTTACAATAAATAAGAGCTAGTACACCACTTTAAAACAAAGATAAAGATTGATACAACGTTACCTGGTTGATATTTATCATGTGACTTTCGAAAATATTACTTCTCTCACCCCACGGGAGAAAATGGGATTTTCGCAATGGCTTTTATCTTTTATTCTGCCTAGAGCCGACACCATTTTAACGATCGTGCTAAAACTTGATATCTAAGGTTTTCATAAGGTTTCCCAAAGTAATTTTTGGAATTGTCTAGCGAACCCTATAACTAAGAGTTGTTTACTTAAGGGCGAAAAAGAAAGCTATTTTATTGAAACCGGTTCTAACGGTTTTGCGGTTTTGGTCAAAGTTCGTATAAAAGAATGGCTTGGCAGGCTTAACATTCCACACAAAATGGCGAATCATATTTTTAACAAGAAAATATTCATTATCATTATAATTATCAATCTTGGGGGCTCACCAAATATGTATCTGAATTAAGGCCCTTGGCCCTATCGAGGGCAAGTCTAAAAATCTGTTTTGTTGGATGGTGGGTTGGAGGGTGAAAGGCGTGACGTGGATTCACAACCGATCAAAGTATCCTTCCGCGCCAACAAGAATAGATGGATCACGGAAACCGTAGATGGCGCCAACTACCGGATAAGTCTGGCGGAAAAATCATACGTTTGGAAATACCAGTTTTCTCAAACACGAGTGAAATTTTATGTTAACATTTTCAACACTTCATCTAAGATAATGTATCAATGTTTATTAATTTTTACATTTTCTTATTTTTTGTTATGAAGCCGGCAGTTTTCTATTGAAAAAGTCAATTTTATCGAAATTTGATCACTGTTTAAATTATAGAGGAGGTGTGTATTAAAGTATTACTTAATCAACATGATTCTATTCTTGAATAAACCGTTTCAGAAAAGAGAACTACAAAATAATAAAAATTCTTTAAGTTAGCCGTTTGTTCCCACGGCTCTGCATTTCCACGCCAAATGAAAAGGGCCAATCACCTTAATAAATTCGTAAACAAGGTGAATTTGGGAATTTCTGCACTGAAATATTTTAATAAAACGAATTTACACAATATTTATATTTGATATGTAACTCCAAAAACCTATCACCGACAAAAACGTTTTAGAGTTCTAATGTCATCATATACATTGTTACAAAATTGTCTGATTTAAATTCCGGTTGGGCTTAAGCTTATTAATTTTTACGTGATGGAAAATCAAGCTAGCTACGAGTAATTCGAAGTTAAATTTATCCGTGGTCCTAGTCTATATTAATGCACTTGATAAGACTAACTATAAAAAAAATAACTAAAACATACTGCCAATAAAATTAGAGCTATAAAACTCTAAGTAATATGGTATATTTTGTATACATAGTAATTACAGTAAACAGTGTCCATATATTTGAGGAATGGCTTCAAACTACGTTTAATGTACAGTAGCCCCATGGCTTCTTTGGTGCTGAGTGACAGCTCACAGCTGAGAGCTGATGGCTTTGAAAAGTTACCAGAACAAATTATTATATCCCTACTCCGAACCATATTATCTGCAAAAACATGTGTTTAGCAGCTGTCACTTCTGACAGTCAAAATTTAGGTATATACCTAAATGTTGACTGTCAGAAGTCAGCTGTGAATTGTCAGTCAGCACCAAAGAAGCCATGGAGCTACCGTAGTAGAGACTATTAGAATGCACTGTATAAATTTTATATCCAATTTTCAAAGGAAGGTTCTTATCTAACAACTATAAAAGTTACTAAATCTGCTCTCACATATTCATACGTCAATTTATGTTAACTGCTGCTATCACTCTGTAAATGTACTGATATTATATTATACTATTAATACATTCAAAATAGCACACAAAAATATTATACTGTATCATTGTTAAGTTTTAAAAAATTAATGTGTATGTTATCAAAGATTCTTTCTATCAAAATCCTAGTATACAGACAATTAATTTATTCACAAATGTTTTAAGTTCTAATTCAATTTGTTTTGTAATCGAAGGTTAGTTCAAATGTGCTAAGTTTGGAGTCTTAGTCAAAAACAAACCGCTCTGTTTGAGTGACGTGAAAATTAAACAATTAAATAACCCCCAACGTTTTCGAGTGTGTATCTTTCTTATTCTATTTACGATAATTTTACGAATAATATAATCGGTTACGGAGGATTGCTTCCATTCAAGAGTGTTCCAATTATGAAACTTATAATAACAATTGACTTACCAAATGAAAATTTCAATGGCATGAAGATGAGCACAGCTTCCAAGAATTAATGAACAAATAAATATGTAGCTAGGTTGCCACGTTTAAGCACTATATTCAATAAGTGTAAGTTTCAATTTTAAACCTTAATTATTGTTTAATAAATTTATTTTTCCCTATATTTTATTTTTAAAATGTTGATAAGAAACCCAAAATGTATAATAAGAAATGAGATAACTTACAAAATAATTTTAGCGATTAAACTACGTACCTTGTTAAACATATATTTATAATTTTTTTTAATAATATGTTTATATTCAAATACACTAATTACGATGATTGAAAACAATACACTAGAAAGATTATTTAAATATATCAATAAACATCGAAAATCAACTACAATTGAAAAAAAGGAAATAACTGATATAACATATTTTATTCAATTAAAAATGGAAGAGGTGACACGAAATGATCTGGCAACACTGTCCAAAACACAACCACTATACCAAGCAATTAATAATTACTTATTGCACAGTGTCATTACTCACAACAATGGCTACTTGATTAGTGCGCACACCTAATTGCGCAGCTAATTGGGCTAATCTTCTTCATACGAGGGGGACCTTTATTGGTTTTTTCCTTATTTCAAAAACCTACCACGACGAGACTTTTTAACACATTAGTTCCACATTTCCGCCGCGGTACACCAGCGCTGTGTGTGGCGGTCATGGCTACTAATGTATCATTCTTTTTATATCTTTGTCTTTTTTCCCCCCGTTTTGATCGCGCTTCCGTTAAGAATTAAAACACTTGGTGCGGGGGGGTAAGCTCTCATTTGTATCGTTGGGGGCGTTACATTCTGAACTAACAGCTGCTGGAAGTAATTAGCCTGCTTTTTGGAAGTGTAGAGTGACGACACATTTCATTTTCAAAATTATAAACCTACTGATATTTGACACTGCGAAGAAAGAGAGAGACCATTTTAGTGATTTTATAGTCCGACATAAAGTGCAAACCAATAACGATATATCATCAATAAAAATATCGTATTAAAAGATGATATATTTTAGTTTCGAAACTAATCGTCGTTTATTAATGTCAGCGTAGCAGCCAAACGACAACCAAGGAGACAGGGAACACAGCTTTGATAATAAATGACTCAAACATAAACTCTTCATTTCACATTTCAACACGATTGTCGGAATGTAATGTGGGCCATGAACCTGTTATACTATTTACTTATATGGTTGGAATAAACACATTTACAGTAAGTACAACGCTACAATCAAGCTAGAGAAGGTTGCGAGAGGGGCATAGCTATTTTTCCTTAAACAGATATTTTAAATTCAATAGTACGTATGACATAATGAAAGTGTGTAGTGGTTAAAGGCTTATCTTGTACATCTACATTTTTTTAAATTTTTATTTGTAAAGTGCGGCATTTATTACGAATTTTTGTTCATAATTTTTATAAATTTGAAACCAATCTTACAATTTTCAGGTAATTTAATAGGTATTTTATTTAGTAGATCTTAAAAATCCAGGCCCTTCTCATAATTATTATAATATATTTAACATATATATGTTATATATATATTATTACAAGCAATAGATGTGAAAATACCCTTTGGATGGAAAAAAAGCAATTTGAACTGGCCTTAATGTTTTTCGTATACAATATAAAAATGTCTAACATCCTCTCTACACCTCTTCTCAATACTTTGATTAATAATACTAGCCTTCAAAATATTTTGGCTACCACAATATTCCTTTCATCAAAATGTCTATTCAAAGCGTATTTGTTAATTTTTCATACTCCAGTTTATTCATCGGTGCTTTATATATATTTTTCTTCGCCACGTCTTACTACCCGTTCAGTTTATACGATCAATACTCTTATGAGGTAAGTATGAGGAAGGAAGTGGAAGGAGATTGGGAAACAATTTAGGAAAAAACACACTGAATAGACTTGACCAGGATTTGAAGCGTGCTCTCACAGACTTCAGCAGGCCATTTTAACATGAGAGTGACGCCTTAGACCATTTGGTCACTGAAGCGGGTATTAGTGTTTTATAGAGTAAAGGACAATTTTAATAGGGGTGTTATTGATAAATAAAATCTTGGTTGAGTTTGATATCCGGACAGCTCCAAGTTATAATAAATACACCTTCTAGTGTGCTTGTTCATAAGTGTTTTTATTGAATGCATTCTCTGAGGATAATTTCGAGTGAAACATTTTACGCCATAAACCGATCGTGAATATTCATGTAAATCTTTTCCTTTGTTCACTCAACTAGTTTTTTTTTAATAGGTTAATCATGACTAAACATGCCTCACAACCACTTGCATGCTGATTTATGCAAATTAATGCACGACGCTGTTAACAACAAATAGACGACTATTCGCTAGAAGAAGGTTATTAGGGTCACAGACATTCAAAGGACGTCCATGAGTGTCGTAGACGTGACGACGTCATGGTTTGATGAGTGGGCCTTTATCGTTGTAAATTGTAGTCCACTCCTATTAAGTTCCTTTTAAAATAGTGTAACCTACACTCTGTACTCTTAAAGGCAGGGCTCAGCAAATTTTTTGGGCCGCGATTAACTTTTTAATTATTTAAAGGTCTCATGATCAGCAATCGTTTCTCTACTTTAAGTTTGATTTTTTGGTATATACCTTCTTTCAATTAAATTATTATTATTATTATTATTATTATTATTATTATTATTATTATTATTATTATTATTATTATTATTATTAGCACCACGTCTTACTACCCGTTCGGATTATACGCACTTACGCTAATGTGCAATGTTAGGGTGATTATGAGATGAAATGGAGGACCTACAGTTTAACGTGGGATCCGAACCACGGTGGAGGCCTGGTATTTTCAATTAAATCTTTGCTCAAATACTTCATATAGAAAATAAAAGATTCGATTATACGTATATTATCATATTAAATTATTTAGATTTCAAAATACAAAATACCCTTCTTTATTTTTTTAGCGAAGGTAGGGACATGAGATCCAGTTCAGCCCCTTGTATGTAGACTATTAGTCGCTATGGTGGCAAAGAGCGTTGCCTATGGTACACCTATGGGGGTTGTCTACAAGTACCCGTAGTGAAATGATGAGATGATAGTAAATATGGAGGTGTGGAGTAATTTACCAACACCCGGTGAACGTTGGGATAATTCCCATGAAGAGAAAAGTACCCTAGGTATCAGCCGGGAAATGAGCCCAGGACCGCTATATCCGTAACCAGGTGCAATGACCACTAGACCACGGGACTAGATATTACTGATATTTACCGATCAAGGTAGTTTTGGTCCACTCAAATATTATTTGAAAGTACTTAATATATTTGTGAGCTTAGAAGAGTCAAAGATCGACTTTTAATGATAATACAATTTCCTTAAGCGATCTAGTAGAAATTGTTGAGCGATCGACTGGTCGATCACGATCGACTAGTTACTTAAAAGTATCAGTCTTATTTTGGACTATTACAGTATGGCCCTAACTTATAAATTGCACCATATTGTAGTACATACAGGTAAGCTCGATACATTTCAGAGTACAGTCTAATTTTCATAGGAAGAATCTTATTTGAAAGCTATAAAAGTAACTAGATCTAACTAACGTCAAGCAGGGGTGGATTTATGACTTTGTCGCCCACAGGTACTAGATAATTTGACGCTCACTTTTTCTAACTTAATTTCTAACCTTCTAAAACCCCGTTTCCTCCCTACCAGCCTCCATACACCGGCACACATATTTCATATTCACAAGTGTTATCTGTGGAATGACAGATAAGAAATTCTTACATTATTTCATTATTTATTATAGTGAGGTTTTAAAAGTATTAAGAATCCAAACAAAGACTTAAAAAATTGAAATAAATACGCTTACACTATCACAACACACAAATTAAAATAATATTTAATTTAACAATATAAAGTTTACTTTAGTAGACTCTAGGACATGTTACTGCAAATTAAATATTAGCAAGTACACAATAATAAAATAGTTGATAGTATATTTCACCTTTATTTCTGCTGAGCGAACTGGTCGATTATGCCAGACAACCATTTTATCCAACAAGTAACCTTCAATTAAAACTATTGTCAGTGAATTAGGGCGATACTCTGTCATTTTGATACGCAGATACAGTAAATCACAACAATCACACACACAATAAAGCAATAAAACTATTTTATCTGATAGAATAAAATATGTTTTCTCTTTCGTCATTCAAAATCTGCCGCCGTAAGCACATGCCACCTTTGACGTCAAGTCATCTGAAATGTAGCTGTCACTTTTTATATATCTAATCAATAACTATGAAAACTGTATCCGTGACCAAATGGTCAAAGGCGTCACTCTCAATGGACTAGACTGCCGATGATGGGAATACCGGGGTTCAAATTTCGGTGGGTGTACTGAGGTGTTATTTATTCAAAATGGTTGTCCCTCCCACAATGTAAATGCGGGTACACTTCCTATGAATTCAACCTTAATAGTACTTAACCCATTAGCGTAACTCTCACATAGTCGTATAATCCAGATGGGTAGTAAGTAACACGCTGTTCTAAAAATTAAACTATAAAATAAAGCAATATAGTAAAATGTTATTAACTTTGGCTGAAAATAATATGTTTGAATTTTCTAGAAGGTGCTTATAATAATAATAATAATAATAATAATAATAATAATAATAATAATAATAATAATAATAATAATAATAATACTTAGCACCGCGTCTTACTACCCGTTCGGGTTATACGTTCAAGTCCTAATTACACTCATGGGCTAGGAGTTGGGAAGGTTAATTATAGAGGAAGTGAACCAGCATTTGCGTGGAGGGAGAGCGGAAAACCCTTTAGAAAAACCATCCCCAGTTCACCCGAGTGAACTTTGAAACTCGATATCCCCGTCCCTGGCAGTCTAGCTTAACACGAAACTAGCGCGTTAGCTAAATACGCAACCGAGGCGGGTTGCTTCTCTTAAATATTGGTTTGTAAACGTAGTGAGCACATTGATAATCCAATATTTAGTTTTGAACGATGTGTGACTCCCAAAAGTATTTGAGTGCATTCCTTAAGAGAATTTCAGATATTTTATTAACATTGTATAATTACTTTAATGGGCTAAGGATGAGGAAGGTAAATTTTAGAATAACTGTATAGAGAAGCGTAATGGAGATAGTTTCCTCATTTGAACCGATCTGTTTCGACACACATGTTATCAACGTTTTAATCTAGTCGATAAGGAAGATTTGTTTATAGCCAGTGCACTCACATTAGCATGGTTGGATGATGGAAAAACCACTGTGCTAAATTGTGTGTGTAAAACTACCTCTAGTCCACCTGGGTTAGTGTTGGAGCTCTTCCTTCCCGTCAGTGGTGACCATGTTTCAAAAAGGTCTAACGCCTTAAACCACTTGACCACCGCTGCGGGTCCAAACCTCTCCCTTTGTTCATAAAGTTTAAAATGTTTTAGTAAATTTGAGAGTATGGATATTCTTTTAAACCATGCATATGATCATGTGGTCTAAGTCATCAGGCTCTCAATAGACTTTATGACCTGTGATGGAGAGGTTAAGGTTCGAGCCTGAGCTGGGTTACTTAGAGGTGATTTTCCGCACGTGTCTCACTGTTTCTCCTCCCAATCCCTTTCTACGTCTACGCAAGTGAATCTCCTCTAAGTAACCTTGATGCTGAACAAACTGATAATAAACGAAATATAAACACCTGCTGCGGGCTATATGCACTTGGCACCTCGGGTGTCTGCGGAACTTCGTGGAAAAAAAAAAGAACCTTTTGGATCCGAGGACTTGTTTTATTCGTTCCCAGAGTTAGGAGAGACCGCGAGGGGTACTACGGGGAAAGGGGTCGCGTTGACAAATGTAAACAAATGTTTTGTTTGTGTAGTTAATTGCGTAGTAACGTGTGAAGCGCGGGGTTAATTACAGGTGTCACCCGCAACCAAACGTACACTAGCCTGAGCGGCTCGCACGCCCGTGCCAGAATCCGCGGCGCGTCTAGAGTTTCCATTCTCACGAGTGTGGGGACAAAACGTCGTGCGTGTGGGGTGTGGAGGAGTGAGGGGAGGGGGAGCTTCAATTCATTAGCATGTTAAGCAGGTAATCATCACTTGGAGGTTTCGTAACCGAAAATTAAGATCTTTAATCAAAAACTCCAGCAAGGACAGCTTTGTTTTAGACAGTTGTTTATCCCCACTATGAAGTATCTCTCTTGATGTGCTTGTGTTTTTTAATTTATTACATTTAAGCTTAGTCACAAGGTCATTGAAGGATTTATTTTAAAAGAATGAGACAAGTTAGAGAGACTACCTTTGGTATTCGCCTGGAGAGTTGGAGGAGAACCATAAAGTTGTGAAAAAACCCACCGAGGCGTTGCGAGTCAAGAATACCATCCTTTGAACATTGTGTAATTTTCAAGGGCATTGGTAAAAAATGAATCATTTTAACAGGTGAGGGAAGTTTAAAAGTAGACTTAATATATCAAACCCGCTTCGGTGACCACATTGTCTCAGGCATCACTCTTGTGTTGGACTGAACAGCCGATGACAGGGAGATCAGAGTTCGAAATCCGGTAAGCTGTACCGAAGGTGATGTATGTAAATGGTTTTCCTCTCTCCTTCCCCCCGAATGTGGGTACACCTCCTCTGAACTCAAACTTTCTCATCCCAAATATATTACTGTAACTAATACATATGCGTATAGCCTGAACCTACGGTAAGAAGCATTGCTAAAACAAATCAA
>CABFWB010002467.1:63451-77519 GCA_902151455.1 Timema bartmani
AAAAAAAAAAACTCGACAATTTAAAAGGCATGTCGACTCTCTAGGAATAAATAGTAATAAGATAAATAAAAGTAATAAAAAACTGTGGAGTGTTATTCCCTACAAATCGTTTACTAATGAGACTTTCTAACGAAAGTAATTATGTTTTATTTTTATTTCCTTGCATGCAAATCAACGAGAAAAATGATTCGTGTCGAGCGTAACATTGACAAGCGAAATACCTTCCAGTATGTATTGTAGGTTGTAAATGTCGAGTTGATCTTTGTGCTGTATGGTCGTGCGCAATAGTTTGATGAATGAGTTTTTAATGTTTTACTTCCTTCTCCTTGGTTAGGATAGGCTAGATTTCTTAACAATTCTTAGCACACACAGCTGTGATCGTGTGGAAAAAACTCTATTTGTCTGGTTTAATCCGTGATGGGTTAGCATAGGATCGAATCCTGGCTATGTTCACTTTTGGAGGAATTTTCCATCGGGAATTTTTTACTGTGTTTTCACCATATTCCTTCCATGCTAATGATAATGCATTTCCTGTAGAGTGCTCTCATTTTTCCTACCCTTTAGGGGAAGTTGTCTCTATAGTCCTTGTTTAGAATGCACTAATTTTTTTTAATTTTACAAATTATACTTTAACTATACTATGCAATTTATTTTATAAGGTTGTTTAATAAAAGGGGAGGGTGAATTAATAAACAAAATATAAAGGCACTAAGATTATGGGAAGATAATAAAGAGGGAAGAGACGATTATTATCTGTGCTTAACTATATTTATTATTAGATTATTATTAATATCATCATCATTAGTGGTACTCAAAGCACATTTTCCAAATCAACTGACATCAGAAAACAATTTGATAATATTCTAAAATATAAACGACACACAGTAGTCTTACGATTTTCAATTTATTACAATTAAATGGGAATCCCCACTCATTAACGATAAAAATATCTGTATTGGTGTAGCAAATTTTATGGGGGTAAATAAGCGGTACATAACTTATCAGAGAAATTAGGTCTGTACATTTTCTACAATTTTACTTCAAGGGGCATTTTCAATGTGTGTTTTTTTTTTAATCTAATCGTGAACCACTTCTTAAAACTTTAGACAATAGCTCGAAACATTATAATTTGGCTGCTTTTAATATATTCCAGGTTCCTATTAAATTGATTTGCGTTCTTGTGGATGGTGGTAAAAACTGTATCCCCTCTCCCCTCCAAACCCGGGTCTCCTTGGCTCAGTAAATAGACGCGCTACCGAATAGACTCCAGTGTCGGTATAGTCTAGTTCAAATACTGATATTGTTTTGCACCGCATCTTACTGTCCGGACTAGCTGGCAAACAAGACAACATAAGAGAGACATTTAGTCCACACACCCACCTATGTGGGTTCGAAGATCAAGGTCAGGGGTGATACTCGCTTCCCTAACTCTGTCTCTCGAGCTCAACATATAACAGTTCTTGGAGGTATAAAAAAGTAAAGCCGCCGCATATTTTTGCACGCACCCAAGTTAGGAGTGTATCTCATCTGTTTGGTAATTATTATCATGGAACCAAGGTAGAGAGTTATTATGAGCATGTTACCGGCGCATACATCAATGTTCTTCCCCGTACGTACAACTGTCAATCACACGTTTTAACATTCTCACACATGACACACTCAAACCTTCAACTGACATTAAGTGTTAACTAACGGTCTCTTCACGACACTACACATGACCTGTGTGTGTGGACATAGGTGGATACAGGGAAAACAAGGATTTATACTAGTTTTGTAAGATCGACAGTATTTTAAACATTATAGGTATCTTGTGTATAGAGAGGAAATATATATTTATTCAATATTCAAAATAATACACATAATAAATTATGTTGTAATTGTATAAATAAAATAGAACATGTGTTTGTGGGTATATCTGTAGACGCTAGAACTCCAAAACCAATAAACCCAGACGTTGAAGCTTGACATACTTATTTAGGAATGCCATAGACAGAATGACCACAAAAGCAGGTAGCTTTGAAAACTAATAGAACTAGAAATATTAAACTGGGAATATGTAATGATTGCACCTCAGATATATTTTATTCTAACTTCTGAATCTATTGCGAGTCTTACGCCTTGGATGCCATAAACTGTTGCAAGTAACTATAAATCCACTTCGGTGGCCGCGTGGTCTAGTGAGTTACCCATGCAGAAGGCTATACTGCCGTTGACAGGGAGATTGAGTTTCAAATCTCTGTCGTGTGTTCTGAGGGTAGTTTTGCCAAAATGATCTTCCACTCTCCACTTTATTTTGTTCCATGGTCACATAAAATGGAGATACAACATAGTCTCAAGATCAAAAATGTTAACGATTAAAAAAAAACTTTCTCTTTATATGAAAAGTAAAAAGTATCTAATTTATAAATAAAAATTGCACAGGTAAGCTTCCACATAGTTATTTTTATTTTATTTTATCTTACATTTACACAGATAGCTATGTATCTAGACTAATAGAAATATCCCATTTAAAATACATATAAAACTCCACTGTGGCTAAGAATATGATCATACAAATAGAACAACATATTAATATGGATTTGTTTGTTAACTCTGGTACTTCTAGAACAATACACTTTGCTTGGTTATTGAAACATGAGGATGTGAAGATAAGGTGTATATTGTATTTTTACATATTATTTTCAATATTTCTTTGACCCCTCGAGTACTGGCAAGTGTCTCTCCTAAACCAAGAAACCGACAAGACCGAGATATTGAATGTCTTATCTAATTAATCTGAAGGTGTGCACCTTGGGTGTATTTTATACTTTTTTTATAAGTTTGACGCCATAAGCTCCGTGGCCAATTATACGGGTATTTCCTAAACCAAGAGTCATAATAAAATGAAACTGGCTACTAAGGAAACTGGGATATATGCACACAAGTAGTTTTTCTACTGTAAAATCTAATACTGTAAAATCTATTGCAAACATACATTATTACAGCCACTCAGGTATCTCAATCACTAAAATAATATCTTTAGCTTGGTATTTGTTCTTGATGCTTGTGTATTTTAGGAACCTTAGTGTGTGATCTTCTGATGTATTTGCACCTTATTTTGCTTATATTTGAAACTTGATATCTTAAGGTGATATGGAAGGGAACGTGATAAAAAGCCATTGTTTTGCAGTTTTTACGGCAAAACTTTTTTTGGCCAAAATAAATAAAATATTGCTCCAGTACAAACATCGAGTTTAATTTCCTTGACATGTTGATATCAACAGTTGTTGAATATCTGTCATGAGTATGGTGGCATTATCTAACAAACACTTTAAATGAAAAAAAAACTGTTATTAAATTCCAGAACACTCTTGATATATATTCAAGAAACTTTCAGGTGAACATGTGAATAAAAATAAATTATATGTTTGTACTGGAGAAATATTGTAATTATTTTGGCCAAAAAAATATTCTGCCATAAACACTGCGAATATACTGGCGTTTCCTCGTGTTCCTTTAAATCCCATCTTAAACCTCTGGATCACTGTTGGGGATAAATCAAAAACAAAGAACCAGAAAATGTGACATATTTACTTAGTCAAACTCCAGGATAGGCCCCTGGGGCATGTGTTTTCTAATCATAAATTGTGAGCATGTTGCCTTAGACCAAATGACCACCAGTGCGGGTAGCTTTAAAACTAATAAAACTAGAACGATTGTAGTACGTACCAAGTACGCATCAGATATATTTTTTTATATCTACATCCACTGTGAGCCTGATGGTTCTGAGTAAGTTACCCTTGTAATGGATAACCACAAAACCAATAAACCCAGGTATCTGACACTTGGCCATCGATTCGTGTAGCTAAAATTACCAAGAAACATTAAAAGTAGAAACTCGACGTTGACCTACCCTACGTAATAAAGGTAGCCTTAGCCTGTGCCTTTACATACGAGTATATTGCGAGCCTGACATCTTAAATCACGTGATCACTGATGTGGGTGACCTCAAAACCAATAAACATAAATGTGTAAATTGTCAAATTCACCTAGGAAAACTATCTGATTTGCATTAGGAGCGATTTTAAAACTTTTATTTGTATTTCATATATGATTCCCTGGAATATGTGACCATTGGCAGTAGTAATTACAAAACTAATAAAAACAGGAAGCTTAAATTTTATATTTGTGCTTTAGGAAAAATACTAAGGGTGTGAAACTCTAGGTATATTACGAGCCTAGAGACTTGAACGTCGTGAGCATTGGTTTGTGCTGTTAATAAGGTATGCAATAACAGGCTCACTGTAAATATATGGTGTTAAATATGTTACGATTCGCTTATTGTCGACACGTATCATCAAGGAGCAATTTCAAACTAAACTCCAAAGAGATTCCACTAACTTTCTCTGGGCAACGCCGGGCACTTATGGCTAGAGTTTAGTAAATATATCTAGATATTCAATAAAATTAGTCTTATGGTTAATGGTCTTAGCTCAAACCATAACGGGGAGAGAGATGAGGTGAATAGTTAAAGGAAAAGCACCAGTATTTGTCTAGAGGTGATCCCAGCCTAGATTCGAACTAGGGCCTTCCAATCACTCGTAATCCCACTTTTACACAGTTCCTTAATTTATTATCTTCTTAATTTTTTCCTCCTTGGTTTAGAAAGTTTAAAATTACTGACTTCTAAAGGAAGCATTGAATTGTTGAGAATGGCAAATAGAACACAAGATTTTATTTTACACAAATTAATTTAGAATTATTTTCAAGTGTTTTCTTTACTAAGGTTGAACAAATACTCCAAGTATTAAAACCTTTAAAAATATATATCTTCATGACTTACCACATTCCTGTCTTGTATTTATTTAAACCACTTGAAGAACACTTCTTTAAAAGTAATTTTTCAAAAAGATTACGCTGTTTCTGGAGAGATAAAATTACCTTTTCAAAATTTGTCAAGGGCTTTACCCCCGCCTCCAACCCTCCCCACCACATATTTTATATTTACACACAAAACATTCACGGCTTCTATAGTTCGATAAACGTTCGTGAGGAGTCTTTATTGTCAGTGTGTTTACTTTTTTGTTAAGTTATTATTTGTTGTTGTATTGCAACTAAAGGCGTTTATTTTGATTGACGTGTACAAATGTGTGTCTATGGACCGTGAAATATTATTACTGGGAGCTGCTGGAAGGATACAGGAGCTTATAGTTTCTTGACGAGGTGCAAGGATTAATACTAATAATACGGCGAGGTTTCATTTTTCTCGCTAACCAGCATCAAGGTACGTCTATGAATATAACTCTAAGGCACACATGTTATGTTTAAAACAATTATAACACTTAAAACTTTAACTTTAACAAGGACAATATTGGATCTTATACAAGACATTAATTGCTTATTTACGTGCATCATGTCTTACTACCCATCCGGGATTATGAAGCTAGAATTTTGAGGAAGTGTGCCCAAATTTGCTTGAAGGGAGAGTGGAATACAACTAAGTAAATAAATGCCTCAGTATATCCGGCTGGAAATTCGAATACCAACCGGCGTTTATTTGTAAATCCAAACCAAACGAGACTGATGGTTTAGTCTGAGTGCTTTTAATAAGGATTGTAACTATACAAAACACATTTTAATGTTTTATTGTGTTAAGACAGTGTTAAGATTATTTTCATCTGAGTACGCTGTGAGGTACATTAAAACAGTATAATATTTTTTCCATCATATCAGTTTGCTACTTTTTTTTAGCAGAGCATCTTACTATCCATTTGGGTTGTTCACTTAGGTACTAATTACGCTAATGGTTTTAGGGATAAGAAAGGTTATATTTATATAAAGTGTAACAAAATTTGCGTCTAAAAAGAGAGAGTGGAAAACAATTTTGGGAAAAGAACCCTTAGTACTTTACAGCTGAACGAGATTCGAAACTCAATATCCCCATTATTAGCAATCTAGTCTACTGTGAGCGTGGCGCCCTAACCATGCGGCCACCGAAGTGGAACAGAGTGTTACTCTAAGCCATGATAGTAATAATATATAATTACTATTATTTTAATGCATTAAACAGGTGTTTACTTAATTTTATTTGATTGTAACCCCAAGGAGTACAGTATTTCCTACTCTAAATGCAGAACTAATTTATTTCAGGGCTTTGAAAAAAAGAAATTTAACAATATGAAAATACAATTGTAGGTCTATTAGATAAAATATTATAGCGATACGACGTGAGGAGACAACCTTATGGTAGTGGAAATATTAAATCGAGATTTAAAAGATTCAAGTGCACATGAATCAGATTATTTTATTGAATTTAATCAGCTCTCCAACTGATTCTCTGTGGATATAAAACAAGTAGATACATACTCGACGTGCTAGATTTCGTTTAAAAAATAAGCAAGGGTAAAACTTCCTGGCATCCTGAATACTGAGCTATGATAAGAAAAAAGTAGATACATTATGATTATCAAGATTATATTTCATGTTTGAAAAATTAGAGATACATTTTTGATTTGTTGAACGTTAATTCTATACTAGGATTCGAAAAATTGTATTGCTTAAATGATGGACAGTAAACTTTGATAGGAAAAATATTTATACTTATTTTATGCAATGTAGCGCAGGAAACTACTCAATACTTTCATATACACTATAGTAGATAGTGAATTTTAACATAATAAAATATATCATTTTAAAAATATAGATAACGCTTTGATAGATAGAAAATACATACTTGGATGGTGCTCTTGGCAGTAAATTCTAAAATAAAACAGGTAGATACCTTATTATCGTGTCGAGCAGTGTAGTCATGATAGTATAGTCTTAGTACGCTAGACAGTACATATTGGTTGTAAAATAAAAGTAGTTTATACTTTCTAGTGCTGTAATATTCAACCTGGGGTACACGTATCCCCAGGGGTACGCTAAGATATATTCTGGGGCTCAAAACATTTAAATATATATATACTTATATTTATATAGTTTATATATTTTATAATTGTATATTAGTGATACATATATTAAAATACATAGTATATTATATATTATATACTATATACAATACAATATATAATATAGATTATATTATATAAGAGGTATATATATTATATTATATATACCTATTATATATGATATATATCTATAGTTAATGATATATATTTAAATATATGTATCATATATATCATATGTATGTTATGTATATATTGTGATTAATATATATTATAATTTTTAATATATCATAATATAAATTAATGGTTAGAAGATAAACTCTGAATAGTGAGGGCCAGACTTAAGTCCAGCCACAAGAAACCTGGACGTAATGACATGAGATCTAGAAGTGTCATTTTTAAAATCTCTCTTCTAGGTATATTTTATAACATGCATTTTGCACCAACAACTTTGGGGGCTTAAGTTGAAGATAAATTATGTCTGGTGCTACGAAAACAAGGGTCTTTGGAATTGGATATCTTACCCTCAAATTAAGAGTATTTTAATTAAAGGTGAAAAGAGAAAGAATTGATTTTCTCAAAATCGGCTCTAACGATTTTGATTAAAATTCGTATCTAGCCGTTGATTGAAATTATAAAAAACTGGCTAGTTTCATTTTCCCATGAAAATGATTTTAGGGTACTTTACAGAAGCGTTAATTTCCGTATCTCCGCAACTATTTGAGATACTTAATAACTTATCATTGCAAAATTGTATTACTATTAAAATATATAGTTTTTATAAGAAACATATTTTTATAAAATCAGTTTTTTCTGAGATATTGACAAATATATAAATACAATTTTGTGAGCTTCAGTTGTAAATAGATACTACTTAAGTTTTTACAAAATAATTCTCTAATGCCATAGAGTAATTATATACAAGTAGTAATTTAAGTCTCTCAAAAATTTATCTTATTTTTCCTTTAACCTCTTAGGAGAAATGTTTGTACAACAATGATCTATCTCCTTCATTTTAGATTCAATAGTCAATAAATACATTTTTTAATGGTCAAAATTTATAAATGTGTAATTTAATAACAATTCGATGATCTGAAGATGTGCAAAAACTAATAAAATATAAAACTTTTAACCAAAATTCAAGATTTTAATATGAAGTATTGAACCTTGTGGACCCAATATAGATATTTTTTTTTGGTCCAAACATACAAATGAGGGCATTAATTCTTTGAAAATGAATTTATAAAATTTAAAACCGCGACTCAAAAAATGTTCTACGTAAGTATAGTGCAATTTATGCTTGGGTTTGCTATTGTATATTATTTCGTTTCACATATATTACAAGCTATGAGTAAATATCTCCATTTTTAAACAATAGAGCGAGAAAGTCCATGCGGAGTTCCGTACCATTTATTTCTCTTTTTACCCTTCAGTAAACTACCCTTAATTTTAGGGTTGGATATCCAATTCCAAAAAACGTCTTGGGGTAGCCCTGTAAAAACCCTAGATACGAATTTCTAGCCCAATGGGTAAAATAGTTTAGGCTCTAGTCCGAAGTACAGACAGACAGACGGACGTAAATTCAGAAAACACTTTTTTTGGATTCGGGGGTCATGAGACGTCGACATTCATCAAAATCTTGAGTTCGATTTTTTTGACGATCAGAATACTTTATCTACCTGTAAGATAGCGAGAAAGTAAAAAGTTGATGTACCACTGATCTAAAATCTAGAACATCATTTTCTGAGGATCCTACCTATGTGATTGAATCAACATATAAAGCCAAGATTACAACAAAAGAAAACATATTTTGCTATCAGTACTAACAAAAGGTAGATACATATTATTTAATATACATTTATGGGATGAGAGAAAGCTAACACTATAACTATTTATAATAATTATAATGGTATAGCCCGAACGGTTAGTAAGACGCAGTGCTAAAAAGGTATATATATTTATCTGTATGAATGAATAGTGAAACTTCGGGAATAGAAATGATCTATAGGTCTCAAAAAATAGATCATTTCTTACTCTCCAGATTCGCTATACATGTAAAACAAATGGTTAACCCGTAAGCATTCCCCTTGTTATTCGCTTTCATGTGCAATTTTCACAAAACTTACAGCAACATAAAGCAAATTCCGAGTCGCCGGTGTCTGTAGTATCAATGATACCTCATTGTTATTCGATTATTTCCTCACGTCCATCACAGACCCTGCCTTAAAATATGTGCTAAGAATGGCTCTGAGCATAAGACAAATCGTGGATGGATATCTTAGTTCCTGTGTAATTTTTAAACACTCGTGTCAAGGATATGATAGATCAAAAGTGACGGTTTCCTACACCTAACTATATTACCAAAATATTTCTTAATATTTATCCTTGGTTTATTACATATCAAAGTGATTTGCCGACAAAGCTACCCTGAAATTCATATAACAATATAAGTGATTATGTTTTAATTAATATTTAAAAAATATATATTCTTGATATTAGATAAAATAGCTATATCAGGGTGGCCAGCGAACCTGGAAGCCTTGGAAACCTGGAATTTTAAAGGCCCTGGTGAGATCTAGAAAAAACCTTGAGTTTGGGTCGAAGATCTGGAATTTTTATTATAATGATTTAATAATCCTTCGTTTTAATTAATCGTTTATGTTATGGCAGAAACCATTTCTGAATTGAGCCAGAGAGGCCTGGATAACTATACATTATAGTTAACTAAATCTCACACCAAAAGCGCTGTTCCAATCTTAAAATATCACTACATTACCTCTTACTTTTCTTACATCTGTGGAAGCATGTTCTTTATATAAAAAGGACGGTGTATCAGTGAATTGAGGCCGAAAAGCAGACAGAAATAGAATTGTTAAAGAGGCGTAAACAACTATAAATTAAAACATCAGAGGCCAAAAGAGCTAAGTGTTTAGCTGAAGCAGCTAAAATAACTGGTGACATCAATAATTAAATTGAAAGTTTGAATACATAAATTTTGTATTTTTTTAATTTAAATGTTTCATTTTTATTTTTATTTTGCTACTTCAAAAAACAAACATTTTTCGCTATTAAAAAAATTAATAATACAATTTTATATCTCAATTTTAAAAAAAAGCTAGATAAAAATATGAATTAAAAAAATCCTTAGAAAAAGTAAAAAATAATAATAATAAAAATAGGATAGAAATAAAATGTATAACTAGACACAGATTTGGAGCTAGTTCAAGACAAAATACAAGTTACTCTAGTTAATCACACTTAAAGTGGTCCCGGGTGTTGACCAACAATTATTGATTAATAAAGTCATCAATGAAACATGTCAACAATGAATTGGTTGAATATGTAACAGTAAAATATTACCATCTACCAACATAAAAATTAATGTATCCACAATCTTAACATCTTTTGTGTTTGGTATTTCATGTCCCACTTTTCATGGAATGACCAATAAGATATAATTATTGAATAAAAAAACTACTATGTGGGCCTATTTATTTTTTATTATTTCTTGCCCTGGCTTATAAAATTATGTGTTCAAGTTTACTTTGTGTTAATAAACAATTCCTATACCCAATGGTGAGTAAAATTTCAACATTACTATTCACCAATTAACAGGGGGAAGTGTTGGATTTAGCCAAGACAAAAACCTAGAAAAACAATATTCTACAACCCGGTAAACCGGGATAAAACCTTGAATTTGAAAAGGCCAGATCCCTGGCCACTCTTTATATGTTATTTATTTATGCATTATTAATTATTAGATTATTATAGTTTAATAATAATTTTTTTAAACACTGAAAAACTATATTTTGTTGTACCGTGCCACTAATACCTTTTGGCCCTAAGCAACCGCCATGGTTCGTCTATAAATTAATGTTATGAATAAATTACAAACATAATAGGAAATTATATGAAAATAAATATTAATAATTTACTTACAGATAGCAGATATTTTATAATCTATAAGTAAATTATGAGTTATTGTAAATCCAGTTATTATTCAATTTTATCTTTCTTAATTATATTCCAACTGCCAATAATAATTTAATCAATTTCACATCTCCTCTCATTTATTACGCCAGGTATTCTCCGTGTTGTGAGACGGGCTTTTAAAAAGTGATAGTTTGTCGGCTCTTGTTAAAAGGGAGGAGGAAGGAGTGGGAGGATAAGATGGCGGAATATCTTCAACAAGGTACACATCTCCTAAACGTCCCGCCATTCAGTGGGTTCAATGGTAAGACTCGTGCGCAATCATCGTCGATTAATTTAACTGGGCAAACAAGTCGCGGTAATTACGGATGCCACTGTGAGTACACAAAGAATCGTTCAGAGCACTAAAGTTCAGATTTGCGTTCGAAGAAAAATCTTCAAATATTGAAAGTTGAATGTCATGTTTAAACTGCCTCGCATCGTAATGATGATTATGTTGATTCTGCGCACATAATACTTCAGGACGTGCAAGGAACAAACATGTTTTTGTTCCG
This sequence comes from Timema bartmani, assembly GCA_902151455.1. Lineage (NCBI taxonomy): Eukaryota > Metazoa > Arthropoda > Insecta > Phasmatodea > Timematidae > Timema > Timema bartmani. The sequence goes on from CABFWB010002467.1 coordinate 74,862, forward strand.
TCACTTCAAATTCAAACACTGGTATTCTTAGTATATAACCTATACAACAGCGCAGCTCTGCGGGGAACGGGCCAACTATAGCTCCGGTATTTTGTATAAATGCGTCTTAAGTGGGGGATATAAAGAACGTTGTTAAGGTCAATGTTTTTTGCAGTTTTTATAACAACATTTTTTGGGCCAAAATAAATCAAATATTGCTCCTGTAAAACATATAATTTAATTTTCTTCACATGGAGATCAGGGGCGTCCACAGGTAAGGGTTGGGGGGGGGGCGATTGCCCCCATGAAATTCCTAGGTTGTATACATATTATACGTAGACTAATCCTCCTTCCCCCCAAGAGTGTTCTTAACTAGAGCTCACAGCCAACAAACAAAGAGTTATAGAATATAGCTAATAAACTAATTACCAGGCCATCTGCTGACTCTAGGGATGATAATTTGGCACATGCGCGAGCAATGCCAACAGCATTCGCCATTCAAATCAAAAAGGTCAAGTGCCCACCCGCAAATTTGGATGAATTTGAAACATTTTTATGTTGTATCTTATTTTCAGAAAACAAGGATTGATTTAAAAAACGTCTTTTGAGTATTCAATTTAATATATTTTCCCGGGGCCCAGACTTCCCCCCCCCCCAATACTGGGTGGTATGGAATACCCTCATACCCTCCGGTTTGCCCCCTGTAGAAAAATCCTGTGGATACCCTTGATGGCAATATCAACAGTTGTTGAATATCTTTCAAGGATGTCCTAGAATTTAATTTTAAAAACAATTCTCTTCATTAAAAAAGTTTCTCATTTAATTCCACTATGTTCATGAGAGATATTCAACAGTTGTTGATAGCACCATGTGAAGAAAACTAAACTCCATTTTTATACTGAAGAAATATTTTATTTATTTTAGTCGAAAATATGTTTTGCTATAAAACTGCTAGAACACATCCCTTAACTCGCGTCTCCTACATCCCCACCTTATTTACTGTCCTTGATAATATACTAATTATAATTACGGCAACAGTATAGCGATGAGGAAGGTATAATTATAGGACGTACACATACCCGAATTCACGTGGAGGTAGGTGGAGGAAACTTTTTAAGGAAAAGATTTGTTCAGTACACCCAGCCGGGATTCGGGCCCTGACTTTCTCATCACTGGTAAACCATGCCAAATGAGGTTGACTTCATGGCCCGCGTGTCCACCGATATTGGTTTATAGACCTAAGTTGATTTTTTTTAAATTCCACCATGTCCTATTACCCATCCGGGCTACACGCATTTTTAATAACACTACTAGAATATGGATAAGAAAGGTAGAATTTAGAAATATGTACCCATAATTACTTGGAGAACGAGAGTACCCTCGGTACACCCGACCGAGGTTTGAGGCCAAGCCTCCTTGTCACAGGCAAACCAAACCGTACTAGATGAGCCTGACTCTTAGTCCACGTGGTCACCTGTGTGGGTTCCGTCGCTGGAATGTGAAGAACTATTAAATAGGACGTAGGGCTTTATATTTCTGTGGTTCACTTTAAAACTATCCTTAGACAATGTATCAAAGAGATTAACTATCTTTACAATAATTTGTATTTGAGAAGTTAGTGTTTAGATTATTCAAAAATTATCCATACAAAATCTTGTACCATTGTATTGAGTAAACCGTAATCTGGTATCTAATTATGTTCATAAGAATTATATGAAATCGATTTTTTTTGTAGCACCCCGTCCTACTAACTGTTCATACTATACGCCTATGTACTAATTACACCAAGGAGTTAGGGATTAGGAAGGCATAATTTAGAGGAAATGCACCCACATTTATCTAGAAAAAGAATGAAAAAGTATTTAGGAAATACTACCCTCAGTGCACCCAACCGGGATTGAATCCCGATCTCCCCGTTTCAGCAGTCTAGTCCAACAGGAGAGTAGCGCGTCAAGCCACGCAGCCACCGAAGCGAGTTCGAATTTATTAAGGTCTAAAAATAATTTGACATTCATTAGACTGTTTGCCTGCAGCATGGCTACATGAGTAGCATCAGGCCTACCTCAAGCATTGTTTTGTGCCCGGGTCACAGATCAGGTATACACCAGACCCACAGCCTCCAGGTTAAAATGGCTCCACTCATTGGGAGAGCTTGAGTCTTTCAACACAGGGGCCACTAGGTGCCATCAAGGGACATGTGTGTCACCCTGGCCACCCAACTTTTAGCCACCCGGTTTTTGAAAGTGACCATCGTTTGTGCTACGTTAGTGCTGGTTAGTGCTCGATTTTCATCGTTAGTGCTGTAAATTTGAGCCACTAATTCACGATTTCTTATGGGTGGCCATGGAGGTATCTCCCTGGCCACCCGGTATAAGAAATAATAGAGATAACTCTTTTCTGAAAACGCCCATCGTTTGTGCTACGTTAGTGCTGGGTAGTGCTCGATTTTCATCGTTAGTGCTCTAAATCTGAGGCACTAATTCACGATTTCTTATGGGTGGCCAGGGAGGTATCTCCCTGGCCACCCGGTATAAGAAATAATAGAGATAAATCTTTTCTGAAAATGCCCATCGTTTGTGCTACGTTAGTGCTGGTTAGTGCTCGATTTTCATCGTTAGTGCTCTAAATCTGAGGCACTAATTCACGATTTCTTATGGGTGGCTAGGGAGATATCTCCCT
>CABFWB010002467.1:80916-107493 GCA_902151455.1 Timema bartmani
GCTGAAAGAACCCCAGTGTTGACTCAACCTGGCTCAAGGAGTGCTGAAAGAACCCCAGTGTTGACTCAAACTTACTCAAGGAGCGCTGAAAGAACCCCAGTGTTTACTCAAACTGACTCAAGGAAAGCAGTGAAACCTCCGTAAGACTGAGGATCTGGTGTATACTTGTCTGTGGCCCAGGTGAACCTTCATTTTGGTGCAACCCTCCTCCTCTATCACATAGCTATTCTGGTCCGAACATTGTATTGTAGCCTTGAAAGAAAACCACTACAAGATAAAACTCCATGGATGGTCATGCCAGGTTATTTCTCGGGAAGAAAGCAACGCTATAGAAATAAGTGTAGTAAATGTGGAGTTGGGGGGATGAATGATAGTAATTATGGAGATCAGCCGTAAACGAATCATTTGAATAAATTGAAAAATGACGTCTGGACACAGGAATCGAGTCTGAGACCTTTGACTTTGCGTGCCAATGTTCAACAACTGAGCTATCCCTAGCCTAGATCTTTCGTTCTCAGGGTCATTCTTCACTTATATCCAGGTGTCATTTTTTAATTTATTCAGATACTATCAATCCCGCACGGCGTTGCCCATCACCCACTGTGGTATAAGAATTATATAACCCCCCTCCCCCCACTCCCACATGATGCCTGATTTCAAATGGAAACGTTATCTCTGAAACGTAATTATAAAACACATTAAGAACATTTTCTTCAAAAAGTTGTTAAAAATAGCACGATTAAAATGCTGATTACAAATTTAAGAATCCGGCTTTGAGGTGCATTTAGACCCCCTTCCGTCCACCTATTTTAAAAATTTCTGTTTTCTGCGTGACGTAGATTTGGCTGGGTATCGCACACATACACACACACACACTTCCTTTTTTAATTATAGATTCTTAATAAGATTATTAAACAAATTATATTAAATTATTTTATCTCTGACAAGACGTGTATTAATTACAAATTGTGAATGTGTGGAATGCCAGGCCTCCACCGTGGTTCGGATTCCACGTTAAACTGTAGGTCCTCCATTTCATCTCACAATCATCCTACCATTACAAATGAGCGTAAGTGAGTACAACCTGAACGGTTTAGTGAGACGCGGTGCTAATAATAATAATAATAATAATAATAATAATAATAATAATATATTAAATTATTCTTAGAATAATTCAACCTCCCCAATTCCTAATCCATTAGCGTAATTAGAACTTAAGCGTATAACCCGAACGTTTAGTGAGACGCGGTGCTAAATTAAATAAAAAAAGTTAAAGGATATTAATACGATGTCAAACCACGATTAAAACCATGGTTTAAAGAAAAATCTCTATTTTTGAACTGACTTATTTTTGCAGTTTATTTCTTGTTATATTTTGCGAAATATCCCGTTTGATTTCATATTTTCAATATCATTAGGTATCATATTAAAATAAAATAAAAATTATAATATTATGCCTGAAATGTTAACATATCAATACTGAAATCAGAACAAAAAACAAGTATTGAAATTTCAAATCTTTAAAGCACGTCCCAAAAACCTTCGAGGCACTTTATTGGTTCAACTATTGGTAGGATCTATAGTTTATTATTCATCGCTAGATGATAAAAGCCATTGAGGAACTATTAAGATGTCCAAAGTTCTACTAATTTTAGCTTGTGCTAAGCGCTTGAATAAAACGAACAATAAATATAAGAGACTCTAAGAAACGATTGAGCTGGAAATAGATGTTCTCATAATATATTCCAAGAGTTTCATTTCACATGGTTGCAAATTCAAGAGCCATACAAGAGAGAACCAAATTATCTAATATTATTTCTTTCTTTCTTGCGTCTTGATGTATGACGGAAGAATTACCTTTTTTTTAAGCTCTTGTCTCAGGTTTGCTGTGAGGTTACATAACCTTTTGTAAGTTCACAGCCTTCTTGATTTATTGGATGTAAGGAGTGGGCGTACTGCACTGTCGCGTGTGTTCTCATAGCCTTCTTGATCGCTTTGCCTGAGGGATTTTCTGAGCATGCGTACTGATTAGCAGAGTGCGCATGCACTAGAGGTGGACTATACGTTGCGTGTGGAGTTAGAGGTTATGTACGACCTTTCGATGTTGCTTTGTTGTGGCATTTCGGTATTCAACTCTGGATTTTTCTGTTTACGTTCTCGGGAGGGAGTCTACAATAACAGTCCACAAATTCCGACAAATTAAAGCTCTTTCTTATTCATATATTCTGGGAGTTTTTACATTTGAAGTTGTTGAAACAACTTGCAAACGTTTTCGCAAAGGGCTGTATGATAATAGAATTAATTATATTGAATTTTTTACTAGACTTTTGTTTGAATATTACTAAAACTAGAAATAAGTTTGTATTATCTTTTGTGTTTAGTGCAGTCAACAAGTTTTAAATATATCGAATTAAAACATAGTCTCTATGATTATTTGGCTTTAAAGTTTTCCCCTTTAACAAAATTACCCACTTATGCTTTCATGCACATCGGTACGCTATAAATTAGGTCATGCGAATCAATTACCCTCACCATTTGGCACGCGATCTATTTATCTAGATCATTTAATTTGTTTTTCCGGTGACGGAGAAGGGATCTAGGTTCATATATCAGGTGGTCGTAATTGGGGTATTTTTACCTAAATGGTTTCCTACTGTACCGTTACGCCAATTTTACCATACTCCTCCCTACTCAACTAGTGTAATTATTAAATATGTGTGCAACCAGTAAGGATAGTAAGACCATGTGGGAAAACCAATTAAAAAACTTTCAATTTTAATTTTTGTTTAATTTATCATGTGTTCAACATTAAGTGCGTGAATACAAAAATCATTTATATAATTTTTTATTTTTGTAATCTAAGTTTACTCTAAATAAAACTACATATCTGATTACAATCTACCTTTGTGCTATAATTTCATAGAATTAAAATCTAGACATCGTGATTGAAGTTTTTGGTCTAATGGTCAGAGTTCCCGGCTACAGATCCAGAGGTCTTCAGTTCGAACCCAAGCGCTTCCAAGGTTTTTGTGAAGCATTAGGTCTGGAACGGTGTCAACTTAACCTTGTGAGGACAAATGAGGAGCAGTAGCAGCTCCTGTTTAGCAAACTGAGATTAACGGCTGGGGGGCTTGATGTGCTGACCACATGACACCTTCTGTTCACAAATGTTGACACAATAATCTCTAATAGTGGTAGACGCTTGGTCGCTATTGCTTGCTTGCGGGCTCCCAACAGGGATCTGTTTTTTTTATAACGTTTTGAGAAAATATAATTAGTATTATTTGGTTGATTTTATAACGACAGTATGTTGGTTACGAAGCTTTTAAAGGTTATATATTATTATTATTAGCATCGCGTCTTACTACCCGTTCGGGTTATACGCACTTACGCTAATGTGCAATGGTAGGGTGATTGTGAGATGAAAATGGAGGACCTACAGTTTAACGTGGAATCCGAACCACGGTGGAGGCCTGGCATTCCTCACATTCACAAGTAGTGATTAATACACGTCTTGTCAGAGGTGAAGGAAGGGTTTGGCAATCAGATAAATCTGTGCCGGGACCGAGGATTGAACCCCGGACCCCCAGCACAGAAGTCCGACACCTTACCCCTAGACCACCAGGTCACCTTTAAAGGTTATATAAAATCCATCCCTCAACTCTTAGCTTAATAATAGACAACTTTTCAAATTCAATTTTACAGCTGTTTTATCCATAGAAAATAATAGGTTTTAGATGTTCACAAATTAATATATAGGCCTATGTTATCTTAAACGTTATCCTCGCCTAGCTTTGACATGAGAGGTGAGGTTTGAATCCCGGTATGGTTCCCTTAGAATGTGTCTTTATCACATTTGATTTATTACTCTGGTTCTTTTATCCCACCTTGGCTCAAATGAGGGTACGTTTTCATTAAAATACCTTCTTCATCCCTAGCTCTTAATTTAAAGAACTAAATGTTCTTGTTTTGAAAATACACATTTAAATCAAATTTAAAGTATGAAATCGTGGCTAGTGTACAGTCCAATCTTGAGAGGAAAGACCTAATATAACGGCAACAAACGTATGCATGTAAAATGATATTAACTATTATTTGAGGTATTTAAAGTGAACTTTCTAAACCGAATGATTATATCAGCAGACAACTTATTAATTAACTTTAATCTATAGCAGACACAACATCCAGCCCCCGACCGTTAATTCATCATTTGGAAAGGGGGAACCTACATTTCATCAATTATACTTTTTTATAACCTGCCAGTTATTGAACTCAGGACCCTTAAATCAGTAGGCAGACACACTACCAACTGAGATAAGGTGTGGGACAGTAATATTAATTAAATAGTAAAATTTTATCCAAGTTAATATTAAAAATATGTTCCTATTTTCTAAAAGATTCATCCTATCATAATCCTACTGCAGAGAAGAATGCAATTGATACATTTTACGTTAGAACGACCCTACAGAAAGAGGAATAAATCTACTATAACCGTAAAAAAAATGAATTTGATATTTTTATGGATGTAGACTTTTCATGACCGCTGAAATGAAAAAAGTATTCCGTCTGTAAGTCCATCTCAGTCTAGAGACAAAAATATTTTCCAGAAAGGGTTAAAACTTGGCCATAGAAATCCACACTGAAATTTTTGGAATTATAAATCCAACCCTAATTTTAAGTGTAGCTTAGGCTGCGTATAACCAAAAATAGATTAGAGCTATTTTCTCAACTTTAGTAAACGGTTTTGATTAAAATTCACATTCAGTCACATATAAAATGGCGCACTCATTTCAGTTTCCCATTAAAATCATTTTGAGGGTAATTTACACATGCGGAAATTTCTAATTTTGATAATATCTCCGAAACTCTTTGAAAGACGAAATAACTTACAAATTCAAAGTTGTAGTACTCTGAAAAATAAACAACTTATATTTGATACTGGTTATTAGGCCTGTCTATGACAGGTTGATTGTAAAACAAACCAACCAGACAAAACCTAACCTTAAAATTGATAAGGGCATGGGAGGATGGCTTTGTTTGTACTATTACTTTTAGCACCGCGTCTTACTACCCGCTTTGTTTGTACTATTACTATTAGCACTGCGTCTTACTACCCGCTTTGTTTGTACTATTACTATTAGAACTGCGTCTTACTACCCGCTTTGTTTCTAAAAAAAGTATATTTCTGTCAGTTATTACGTAAGAGTGGATAAAACGAGAATGAAATAAATTATTTTTTTTTAATTATGAAGAAAGAAAATTTTCTGGCTCTTTTAAGCTCTGCCCCGTCGTCTTTACTATAAGTTTGCAAAATGCATCTTCCTAGGTCATCTAAGGCCTGTTGGAGGGTCTAGAAAAAAAACAACACACATTTGGAAATTAAATTATGTTGATAATGTTAGAAAACCAGTATTTTCCGGTTACAGACAAATATTTTTTTAATAGAGCTTCGGGAAATGGTGAGTTGAAAATGCATATAACTAATAATGTGTTTCTGCAAGAGAGTCAGTTATTTCCTGTATGCTCTTTGGTGATATATGATGGTCTTTTGTCTCATGTTGTTTCTATAACAATGTATATTATTTCATTTCACTTATCTTACGAGCTATATACATTATTTATAAAAAGGGGTGAGAAAGTACTTACGGTGGACCATATCACTAATTTGAAATTATACCTGACTATCAAGCTTCAATACTCCTTTGTGTCTGGAATGGAGCATGGTTTTGGAGACTACCATACATACCACTTGTTGAAGAACCTTCCCCCAGGGTGAAGGGGGTACTTTAACCACCCCATCAGCAGATGGCCCGGTGCTAACACAGTTCAAAACGAGGAGGTGTTCATTTACATACCTTAGCAATCAGTTCTCAAGGTGAAACCAACTTCTCCATCAACCCTCCAGCTACTTGGCTGAGTCCTTCTCAAACGTTCAGATGAGAATCTTCGGGACTGTTACACCGCCACTGTCAAGTTTGCATGGAGAGACGAGGACATTGGACATGGGCCGTGGGAATAATCGTTTATATCCACACTTTGCACCTCACTTTCAAATGCTGCAAGCCCCCTTTTTGTAAAACATTACTAACCAAAGGCACATCTCATTTCCCCTGAAAAATAACTTAGAGGGTACTTTACACAAACTGATGCCTCCAATCCTGATGATATCTCCTTAAAACTTTAGTTTTGAGATACAGCCATATCTACTCGCTGGGTCGCTTTGTGGACGTCAAGAAACCATCTTTTTTTTTGCACCGCGTCTTACTACCTGTTTAGGTTGTACGAATATGTACTAAATACGCTAATGAGTTAGGGATGACGAAGGTTGAATTTAGAGGAAGTGCACCTTTATTTGCGTGAAGGTAGAGGGGAAAAACATTTTGAAAAACTACCCTAAATACACCCTACCAGGATTTGAAATCTGGTATCCCTGTTATCAGCAATTTAGTCTAACATGAGAGTGACGCCTTAGACCATATGGCTCCCGAAGCAGGTAGCTCTGGTTTATTTAAATAAATATCTTTCAAAATTTATTTTTGGCTAAAGTAGAGGTTAAATCTATCAAAATATCCCTAACGTAGACCTATATTATTTTAAAACCTTATATTTTAGAGTTTATAGTTAAAATATTCGCGATATGATGGAATCATCTTATTTAAAAGATTTTTCATGCAAAATATCTTAGTTTTGATTTTAAAAAAATATTAATAGCAACATAAATCCAACCAATAAATATTTCTAACAGCCTCACAATAAAAATGTTCAGATAAATTGAGGGTTGTTTCAGTGGTTTTGAAGCTGCTATTTCTGAAAAAATACTGTCATGTGAGGCTTTTTCCTTTCAGGTAGGTGGTTCCCTTAAGACATGAATGTAACTGTAGTTTGATCTCTTCACCTATTTAGTGTCTGTAAAAAGCTTACTACCACAACTTTTAAAACAAAAAACAATCTCCTGGACCAATAACTCAACATTCGAGGATAAAGTTTGACTCGCCAATAGTAGGACTGGGGATTTAGGTAACGCAAGAAATGGCCAGTGTTTTTGCAGTTTTCACATCAAAACATTTTTAACAATTAAAATTAGATATTACTTCAGTAGAAACTAAGAGTTTTAATTATATTCACATGGTGATATCAACATTTATTTAATATATGTCAATAATGCTCTGGAATTTGTTGACAAATCTCTCTCTTCATTTATAAAGTTTCTCATCTAATGCCGCTTTGGTCATGAGAAATATTTAACAACTGTTGATATCACCACGGGAAGAATATTAAATTTTGTGTTTCTATTGAAGCAAAATTTGATTTATTTTGGTAAAAACCTGCTTCGTTGGCTCCATGGTTTTAAGGTGCTAATATCGCATTAGAATAGACTGCCGATGTCGGGGAGTGCAATGTTCGAATCTTGGTAGGGTGTACTGTGCATGTTTTTTAAAAATATTTTTACTCTCTACCTCCATTATTAACGGGTACATTTCCTTTAACTTTAGCCTTCTCATCCCTAAAACCATTAGCATAAATTAGTACGTGAACATACAACCCGAACGGATAGTACTATTTTTAGCACCATGTCTTACTACCCGTTCGGGCTATACGGTGGGCTATGCAGTTAAGTACTAATTACTCTAATGGATTAGGAATTGGGAAGGTTTAATTTAAAGGCAGTTAGCCCGCATTTGCGTGGAGGGAGAGTGGAAAACCAATTAGGAACACTCCTCTCCCCCAGTTCACCCGACCGAGATTCGAACCTCGATATCCCCATCCTCAGCAGTTTAGCTCAACACGAAACTAGTGCATTAGCTAACTACGCTACCGAGGTGGGTAGCTGATGATAAACCGCAGTGCTTAAAAAAACGGCAAAAAAAGCTATGTTCTAAAAACTTCAATAACACCGACATTTTCTCACGTTCCCTTCACCCCCACCTTAAATCAGCTGGTAGGAGCTCTGCCGACAAGGTGTCATGTTCCCTTCACCCCCACCTTAAATCAGCTGGTAGGAGCTTTACCGACAAGGTGTCATGTTCCCTCCACCCCCACCTTAAATCAGCTGGTAGGAGCTCTACCGACAAGGTGTCATGTTCCCTTCACCCCCACCTTAAATCAGCTGGTAGGAGCTCTACCGACAAGGTGTCATGTTCCCTCCACCCCCACCTTAAATCAGCTGGTAGGAGCTCTACCGACAAGGTGTCATGTTCCCTTCACCCCCACCTTAAATCAGCTGGTAGGAGCTCTGCCGACAAGGTGTCATGTTCCCTTCACCCCACCTTAAATCAGCTGGTAGGAGCTCTACCGACAAGATGTCATGTTCCCTTCACCCCACTTTAAATAATCTGGTAGGAGCTCTACCGACAAGGTGTCATGTTCCCTTCACCCCACCTTAAATAATCTGGTAGGAGCTCTACCGACAAGGTGTCATGTTCCCTTCACCCCACCTTAAATCAGCTGGTAGGAGTTCTACCAACAAGGTGTCAGGCCACGAAGGTGAATTATCTCTTTTAGTAGTTCGTTCAGACCATGTTAGTGCCAAATGTCTTAGTGACTGTCAGGGGAGCTATAACTTATATATATTAACATAATAACACAGAATCTGGGATATGTTTTCAACTGAATCTACAAGCACCAGCCAGGAGTGAGGATGATGCATCAAAACTGCTGGACTCTGAGATGGTTTCGTAACACCGTGTCTTACTACCCATTTGGTGTAAACGCTTATGCACTAATTACGCTAATTGGATAGGGATAAGGAAGGTTAAATTTAGAGGAAGTGTATCCGCATTTAGTTGGAGATAGAGAGAGTGGGAAACCACCCTCAGTACACCATACCAAGATCGAACCATGATCTCCACGTCACCGGAAGTTTACGCTATTGTGAGAGTAGTGCCTTAGACCATGCGGCCACTGAAGTGAGTCTCAAGACTTGTTAACGTCTTAGTAGATTGAACCATGAGGGCAACACAGATAAAAACTTCATCTGTTTTCCTCAGGAAGCAAGATGAGGAATCAATAACTGAGGAAGGTCAGCCTCTTGGTCTATTGGTCAACATTCCTGGATGAGTCTAAAGGTCCTGTGTTCGATTCCCGGTGGTACTATGGGTATTTTCCTGAAGTTGTATTGTTTATATGGTTGCCAAGGTATGCTTAGTTAGGCTTAAGTCAGTTTTTAAATTTCTATACACACCATATATTCGTCATCAATATCATCACATCATCTCATCAGGTCAAAGTAATCGCACCTACGTGGCGCCCCAACCTCAGAAGACGGCTACTCCGTCACTTCCGGTAGAGTACCAGGAATATCCAGCTGACATACCCTGCTGGCATACACTAAAAACAATGTGAGAAAATAAAGCTCTTTACAACAAATGGGAATTGAACCCCTGCTTCTTAATTATTAGCCATGAACACATTATGTGCTCGAATAACGGTATACTCATTTAAGTTTTGGCTATGCTATTTAAATTTATTTTAACATAAAGCTGTAAATTTAAAAGGAAACTTTTTAAATGCCTAATAAATATTAACAAACAGCATAAGACAGTCCAATTTAGATAGGAGGGAACTTTTTTGACAGCTCTTATATAAGTTACTAAAACCATTTCTAGGCATGTGTCGAAGTTAAAGACGAAGGTCAAGTCTCCTTTGCTTCAACTTCGACAACTACCTTTGTATCTTCGAAAATTTTTGAAGGAAGGATAAAACTTCGATAAACTATAAACTGATTTTATATAACTCACTAAATATGACATATTTCAAGATATGATAGTTTTACAACCGCTACTACACAGTATTCTTAACACGGACAAGTAATTAAATAACAAAAGCCACAGCGTAAGCATAGATAAAACCAATCTCTCTTTGATTCAGTAACAGCTAATGAATTTGAGAGATAATTGGGTGAAAAGCAAATTGCCCGAAAAGAAGATCCTTGGGTTTGGTGGAAAGAGAAAGGACATCATACTTACCCTAATATAGCAAGGGTAGCAGCTAGGTAGCTGGCCATACATGCTACCCAGCTCAATAGTGAAATATTGTTCTCCACAGCAGGCAACATAATGAGAGAAAGGCGCCAAAATTTGCTTCCGCCACATGTTCGACAATTTGCGTTTCTGCATGACAGTTTATAAAGTAGGCCAACCTGATTAAACATTATATTTGTGCAATTCTTATGTGTATATGTATTTTAAAGATTTTGATTTTCTTTGTTATTATAAAGCTTAAAGCTCAATAATATTCAAGTAAAAGACTAGCATTATGTGTGTGGGCGTTTATTTTGTTAACTAAAACAGAAATAAACTTAGATACGGTTATGTCAGCATAAAATAATATAGTGTGTGCTTTGACTTTTTCTTTACGACTTTATTTTAACCTAGATGTAGGCCTAATCCATGGTTGATTTAAAAATTAAAAGTAACTTTAAATGACAACGACTTTGACTTCGACTTTTCTTCGCATGTTTTAGGCTTCACTGCGACTTCGCTTCGCATTTAAAAACTTAACCTTCGCTCACCCCTAGCCATTTTCATATTTTTAAATAGCCAGTCATGTGATCTTCAACTGTCATTTTTATCGGATGATACCAACTTTTACGGAATGACACCAATAATATATTCAATGGTTATCAATGTTGAACGAAAAATAAATATTTTCCTATCTAGAAGTGACTTACTACCAGTATTCAACCATACTGACTTGGTCATGTATAGTACAGGGTCAAACTATCTTCCCGCCTAGGCCTAGTTTTGTTTTGTTCTCTTTCTCATCACCTGCAAACAATATTAGATGAGTTCGACGTCTTAGTCCCCAGGTCAATTCCGGGCAATGCTAGTATACATAACTCTAGCAACCGTTAAATAGCCTATTCTGAAAATTGAGAAATAACACTTGGCCACGGGAATAAAACCCGTGTCCAGGTTTCATTTTGCAACTTCCAAAATATGATATTTAGATGGAGTAATCCTCACTAAAAGCATAAATAATAGCTTTGGCTATTTAATTCTTAACAGTTAAGTAGGCTAGACACATACAGAAAAATATGTTTCCCTAGCCACGTGGACTAGGTTATTGATATAAATAGTAATATACACCTATTCATTGAAGTTGGTGGTATCCACCTTCATCTGATTGGGAAAAGTTCAGTAACTACTGTTATAAATACTGTACACCTCTAATTTATCTACGCCCGCCATATGTTACCAATCAAATCTTGTTGAGACAGATGATGTGTTTAATCCATTACCGCCAGGAATTACACCACTTGAGATTCCGTCACCTCCATCAAATCTTGTTGAGACAGGTGATGTGTTTAATTGATTACCACCAGGAATTACACCACTTGAATTTCCGTCCCCAGCATCAAATCTTGTTGAGACAGGTGATGTGTTTAACCCACCACTTTAAAGTCCGCCCATTTGACTGGAAACACTACTGAATACCGTCAATAAATCAGAGTTCAACTCGTGGTTTGATTGGAACGTCAAGGGCCCCTGTGGAATTCTTGTTTGGAACTGAAGCTCTCTCTCTGACCGGCTGAAATGAAGGTGGCAATATTACGCCCCCATATTACCTGAGGGTGAATACAGATATAGGGTGTCACATAAGTTCAGTAGTCAAAGTGTTCAGGTTGATTTTGAGAAAATGACATTCTTATTTTCGTCACTACGTTTCACTACTCATTCGGGCTATATGTAATTGAGTTTAATTCTCTCAAGATGTTCATAATATGTATTATCCGTTCATCCTGAATGGTTGCAGGCTTACCTTGATTAGTCATGCTAAGGTGTGGTATATATATATATATTTATGACCAGCAATGTATGTGATATAATGCCTAGTGTGTTTTGGCAAATTATGAAATATTAGGTAAAGTATTAATAAAATAAATCTACTTCTTTAAATTACATTATTTATCAACAAATGTTTCAAATTCTTTAAAAAAAAATGTACTTAACCTGTCGTTTTTGTTTTGACTATTAAATTTGTGATTTAAAAAAACTACCAATCAGACAAATAAAAAAAACTCTTGATAGGTTCATTGTTGCTATTTTTTACTAACGCAATCAAGGCTAAAATGACATTTGGAATTATATAGTACCTTCTTTTTAATACAAAACACATTTCATTGTTTGGCACTCGATTTTGCACATTCACTTCAAAAATCCTTTGCTAGTGCCTGTAAATTGTTGAGTTCCACATGATCTTAGTATAATTTCCTTGTTGACAGGGATGTCTTCTGAGGTGATTAAGTTTTTCCTGCATAAAGAAAACTGTGATCTTACATATAGTTGCTATAAGACTACGTGTGATATGAACAACTTATAGAAATGTTCCCTCTTAGCGTCCATTAAGATGGCCAAAATATTGTGAGAATCCCCATGGACTCTATTTACGTCAGGTACTGGAACTCGTTCAGCTGTTCAAGTGACGGAAACATGCTGTCAGATCATCTTTTCATTTTCTTTGCCTGGTGCTTTAGGCCAGTGGTCGCCATATATATATATATATATATATATATATATATATATATATATAAAAAATACAGGTAGGTTAATGTAAATAATGACTGGCAATAAATTAAGTGACACTCTCCTACAAAGAAAATATTATTTAATCAAGCATTCAGTAAAAAGTATGTTAATATGTGAAATTTATGTAATGGTTGTGACTGAATTTCACTGATTATCTTTTTAAATTCCGGATAATAATTTAACACCGCAGTTCTTAAACTGTCCCTGTGATTCGCACAGAAGAGATAATCCAAAATATTATTTAATCTTCATCGCTAAGATAATCAGCAAAGGAAATTTAGTGTGCTCTACCAGCTTCCAGAAATTTCTGTATTTATGGCAAGCCTTGAAGGATAAGTTTTTCTGTTGTTTAGAAATCTCTTATTTCAATAATTCTTTAACATTCATTTCGTACATTTTAGTAGTATATTTGGCAATCATATCGATATTTACCATATAAAATGTATGATTAACTCAATTTCAGTTGATTGAATCAACTTTTCTGTGTGTCCATAATTTAATTTGCTATCAAAGTAACAGTTTCTTTCAATTTTTGACATGATTGTAAAATGTGTCAATACATTGAGTCTATTTTTACTTTCTCATATCAAGAGAAAGTATTGAGATTGTAAAAATATGGATCTCAAGATTATGGCAAGTTTTTATGTTTGATGTGAACATGAACCTAAAAAAAATTATTTTACAATTTTGTCCATCTTCATGTCTGTCTTCATGTCTGTCCCTGACAACGGATTCAAAGGTTATTTTTAATAGATTTTGTTAAAACTTGATATTTAGATAGTATAGGGCTATACAAAAATTTACCGGAGCCCTTCGATTAAGGGTAATTTACTGATGAGTAATATTTTTGAATTAAAATTTTTTTGAGTGATTCCAAAATTTTTGTTTAAAATGCATATCTAGGATTTGTTTGACATAAAAATATCAATATATTTGTAGGTTTTTGGGCAAAAATTCTTTGAAGTGTAGTTTACTGATCAATGATTTTTCAAAAACTTAAAATATTTTATAAATGGCTATGAGGATTTGTTTTTAAATGGGTATCTTGGGCGTATTTAACATGACAAATAGCCCTCTATACTTTTTTTTGGTTAAAAATTCGAAAAAGGATATTTTACTGAGGAGTGGTTTTTGAAAATTAGAATTATTTTGAAAATGGCAATAACTATTTTGATTAAAAGTATATATGGGGAGTGTTTGACATGAACATGACAAATAGGGCTGTGTACTTGAGTGGTTTTTGTGGGGGGATGGGGGGGGTGGACATTTGATTATGGGTAGTTTACTTATCGTCGGTTTTTTCTTTGAATATTTAAAAAAAAATTGCCTTAACTATTTGGTTCTAATTTGCTATGGAAAGATTATTTTACATGTCAACAATAATGTAATTTTATTTATCTAAAATTAATTTATTTATTGGTAGTTTACTTTAATAATCTATAGAAAATGTGAATGTTTTGTAAATCTACCTATGAGATTGAATTCAAAATGGTAATCTGTGTGTAGTTTTTCATTATAAATAAGAATACGTTTATATTTTTACAAATAACAAATAATTTTAGTGTACTTTAAAAATCAATTTATTTTTGAGAGTTTCAATTCTGTTAAATACATTTTAACAAATACATTTGAAATTTATATATAATTAGTGATTATTGTGACTAACAATATGGTGAATTTTTTTATGAGTAAAACTTATTTGAGGGTAAAGTAATAAAAATATAATTTTGAAAATGTTCTTAGAAGCTATAATACACAATATAAGAACGTTTGTGCGATTGTGTTTTACCATTTATTTATTTTCAAAGAGAACTAAATTTCAATAAGTATATATCTGTGGACGTATCCAAAAGGTCCTATGGGTACACGTGTTACTCCTTCTTTAGGCTATCCCTTGCATTGTATTGACAGTTAGCAGCATTCTAGTTGTTGATACAAGGAGGACAAAAAGTGCCTGCCCCATATCCTTCTTCCTTGTCATCACCTCCAGTAGAGCTGCGACAGATGGCATGAATATTGCGACCATTGACTGGGCAATTATGAAGGCTGTGATGGTTCTTCATCCCTATTTTCTTCAATTGAATTCATTATCTTTTCCAAATCTTCCTTATCCTCAATGGTTCCCATGACTTCCTTAGGAAGGTTTGATGTACTCAACCCAACCTTAACTTTTCAGCCGAACAGAGGAAGAATATTTTGATGCTGGCATGGTAGGCTTTACTTTCCATTATCTGGACCAACCGTATCCAATGGCAAGTTTTTCATCTTGCATTCATGTTAACTTTCCATTAACTGGACCAACCGTATCCAATGGCAAGTTTTTCATCTTGCATTCATGTTGGGAGCATGTTCTCTATAGGTGGTTTTCTCGTTCTACACTCCCCTGGCTCTGGCGAGGTTTCCCATGCACAGTTTAAAGCGGGGCCAGTAATCTTTAAGGACGGAAACAACATTGTTGGCAAACTCTCTGCCATTATAGTATTGCAGGATTGATGGTGCACGAACAAGCGGAAAAATGTATATAAGCTTGTAAAATATCTCTTCAGCTCTTTTTGCCGGTACACCTTCATTTTAAAACCTTACTCCTCTCTAGCACATTAACTTAGTTAGTATTTATGCGTACAACCCGAACGGTTAGTGAAATGCGGTGGCAACAAAGAGCCAACATTCTTGCATACTCTCGTTACCAATGTGGGCTTACACCTAATTTAACACCCAGTTTCGGTTGGCGTGTAAACAAAGGCTTAAGTCTTGTCTTGTCTAGTTTTCCGGTTACGTGTTTGAGCCCCATCCAGGTGTACCTAGGGTCGTTCCCACTCTCCCACTACTCAAATACGAATACTTACTTACTTACTCACTCTATGTCAAAAGGAACTTGAAAGTTGATTGCCACACTTACAAAAGTACGCCACCTATCCTTATCTTGAGTTAATTCTATCCATTCTTTAAATTGAATAATTACACCTAGACATGGGAATCGAACCTGGGACCTTTGGCTTAATTCTATCCACTTCACCTCACTACACCACAACTCTTTCAGGCCCATTCAAATGTTTTCCTCCCATTTACGTTTGGGTCCGCTCAATGGTCTCTTCCTATTGGATTTACCAATCAACACCCTGAACAAGGTTCTAGAATTTCCCATTCACAATGAATGTCCCACCCATCGTAATCTACGAGACTTGATTATCTTAACAATTCATGTGATGATTACAGGATATGTAACTCATCATTATATAACCTCCTCCACTCCCCAGTAGCCAATTTCTTTTTTAATCTTCCTAAGCACCTTGTTTTCTAACGCCCTAATTTCGTCGTGTAAGGTAAGAGACCACGTTTCACAACCTTAGAGAACAACTGGTAAGATTATTGTTTTGTCTATTCGGAATTTAGCATTCCCTGAAAGCAAACGAGATATCAACAACTTACTGGCCGAGTAATATCATGCATTTTCCGACTGCATTATTTTACTAATATATCTAATATCGTTTATGCTAGATAAAATTGTTCATAAATATTTAAACATATCAACTCTGTCAAATGATATAATGTTCACAGTAATTTCTAAATTATCAACCCCACTATGTGTATGAGAATACAATTCCTCTAAATTCTACCTTTCTCTTCCCTTACCCTGAGCTAATATGCGGATACTCCAGACTGATAGTAAGATGTATAGCATGACAAAAAAAAGACTAGCCCACGAAATAATAGAAAAAAGCTTTATCAGCAACATCAAAAATAAAATCATGATCTCATAAACTTTTGATCGGTTGCTCTAACTTAGTGGCACTTAATTATTTTTTTGCTGACGGCACACTGTTCTCTGTCCAGAGTCCTCGCGGCACACTGAACGTGCAAGTTGGTGACACCACGTGAGACTCAGACATGCCCATGATCAGAGAAGCTTCTCTCAGTTGAACAGGAAATGTATGAGTTTGTCCTCTATTAAACAACGGAAAAAAAAAAAATTCATTTAAGAAATGATAAACTCATGTTTCTCGTTAATTACTCAACTCTTTGATTGTAAGCCATTACATTTCCTGGGGAAAATTATATTAAGACTTTCAAACGTATTCAGCTTATTTTTTTTAAATATTATAAATGAATGAATCTAGTTTTAGTGTGTTTTAACGACAGTAACATAACGTTGAGAATTTCGCTGCCCACCCGTATAATTTCGTGGTAAATACACTGAGAACCACTGCTATAACCACTAAGCTACTCTGATGGAAATTATATTTTTAAAAGACAGGAGATAAACCAAGAATATACAAATCACCCCTCAGTACGTTCAGTCAGCATTGATCCCCGGCCTCTCAGGTCAAAGTTTGAAGTTCAAAAAGCTTCACCAACACCACCATCAAAGTAATTATCAGTCATAGAATAAATTACAGACAAATTATGACTGTGGTAAAGATCTTTTTTGCGAAACCACTTAGTCTGACAAGAAGTCAGTAACACGTAGACTGGTCGTGCAGCACAAATGAGGCGCATTTCACGTAGCTAGCCTTTTGAAACTATTTATAACAGCACTAAGTTGTCTGCACAGAATCATTCGTTCTTTAACTGTCCATTGCGGAGCTGTAGGTTGGAAACTGTGTTTTACTACTCTGCCGGGATATTCCGCAATTTACACTAATGGGGTAGGAAATGGTGGAATCTAAAAAGGTTGGAAACTGTGTTTTACTACTCTGCCGGGATATTCCTCAATTTACACTAATGGGGTAGGAAATGGTGGAATCTAAAGGAAATGTATGTTTTTTATCACATCTTACCACCTTTACAGGCTTTACGCTTATATACTAGTTACATTAATATGGTAGGGATGAGGATAGTTTAATTTATAGAGAATAAACATGCATTTGCGTGAAGAGAGAGTTGAAAAACAGTTAAGAAAAAACTCAGAACACTGACTAGTAGGGATGTGTGAAGTCCACTATTTTCAATTCGAAGTGAACTCGAATCGAACATAAGAAATGTTCTCGAAGACGAATCGAAGTTAAAATATTTTCTTTTAGTTGTTTTATGCTTGAAAAAAATATTATATTGTGGTTCTTTATATAACTTGATGCACTAAGATTACTTGGAAAATGTTTTATTGCACCATTGTTTGTAAGAGTTCGTGTTAATCTGACAAATCCAGCTATTATCACAATTTACAATTAAATTAGTTCAGTTTTTTTTCCATTTGAATATTAATTTTTCCAGTAGTAACTTAGAGTTTAATTTGCTACACGTGGTGATATTGACATTTCTTAAATATCTATCAGGTTCATGTTTATAGCAGTATTAGATGACAAACTTTTAAAATGCAGAGAAAAGTTGTCATTAATTTACAGAACACCCTTGATAGATATCCAAGAAATGTTGAGATTACCATCTGTAGAAACTAACTCTCTATGTTCACACTGAAGAATAATATTTTATTCCTACTGAGCAAAAATAACTGTATATAAGAACAGCAAAAATAGTGCTCTTAGCTCGTGTTCCCTACACTATCACTATAAGAGTGATTTTCCAAAAATAGTTTCCCACTCACCCCCTACACATTTTCTTTAAAATTATAACTCCCTTATCCCTATCATATTAGTGTAAATAAATGCTGATAAAAAATACGCCCTATATTAATCGAGTGTTAAATTTGTTCAACCCCGTAAGTAATCGAACCTGGGACCATTATCTCAGTAGCTATACATGCTGATGCAGATAAAATAGTGTGATTGTGAACGTGCCATGAGTGTGATTTCAGGTACCCGTTTGTTTCTCATGTGAAAACCACGAGTGCTCTGATTTTGACCGGGTAGTTAGTATGTACTACATTTTGTTGATTTGTTCACGATGTATTTCTACCACACTGGGCTATCCACATTTAATAATGCTGTCAAGGAACGTAAAACAATAATTTTACCGGTTGTTCTTTATGTGGATATGAAAAGTGGTCTCCTCTCTTACTTGACGAAAATTTTAAGGGTGTTTGAAAACAGGGTGCTTAGGAAGTTAATTGTTCCAAAAAGGGGTGAGGCTACCGTGGAGTAGGGGAGGCTACAAAATGATGAGCTAAATACCATGTACTCATCACAAGACATTGTTAGGGTAAGAGAGTTTTGTAGATTATGGTGGACAAGACATGCAGTGCAAATGGGAGATTCTAGAACCGTGTTCAGGATATTTACTGGCAAACCCAATGGGAAGAGACCATTGAGAAGACATAGACGCAAATGGGAGGGTAGCACTAGAATGGACCTGAAAGAGATGTGGATAATGAGGTGGACTGGATAGAACTAGCTCAAGATAGGGATAGGTGGCGTACTTTTTTAAGTGTGGCAATTAACTTTTGAGCTCCTAAATCCAGGGAGTAAGTAAGTGGGGTAGAAATGAGGAAGCTAGTATTTAAAAAATGTATCTGCAAATTTGTGAAAGAATTGTAGGAAACCATTTAATAAAAACCACCCTTAAGGAGGTTGCCTATCTGTGACGTCATGGCGGATTAAGTTAGGATCTCCCATGTTAGTGAATTTACGTTCTATTTAGTGAATTCTAACGAAATAACGTAGAAACAAAAACTACAATTTGCTAAATAATTCTAAAAATAGATTTACAGCATTACAAAAATTTTAGTTTTATCTTGAATTAGTGTTTTTGTAAATGTATTTTTTTATAAATCATCCGGGCCTACAATTAGTAATATTTGTCTTGGTCACGAAAATGGTATGTGCGAGTCTTCCTGCCAGGATGTAGATTAAAAAATTCCGTGTAAACATATATATATATTATATATATATACATATTATATATATATTATATATATATATATAATATGAAACAAGAAAGCAGTAATTTTAAAAACAAAGTCAATATTTCAAGGCGCTAATAATATTGTGTATGTGTTTGTGTGTAAGCTCGTCAGTTGAAGAGGGGAGGTTTTATCAGTCTATAAACAAGAGGCCTAGCAGGGTGAACTGCTTATTTTCTTCCCTCTCTTTCTATTTCATACAATAGTGTGATAGTGCTAAGACTGCTCAGGTGCATCAGGTTAAGATGCAGCTTTCTTCGCAAAATATATTCAAAATCTCCAAGTAAGCAACGACGTTGAATACATCCAACAAGGATTTGATCACCAAACTCCCCATCACTGCAAACCAAACTGAATAAGACCCAGTTATAGTCCACTCACCCATCAATCTGGTCTTAGCTACGTTGCAGGGAAACTGAGAGATATATATATAGAAATAAGGAGAATAGGGGAGTAACTTGAGTTAAAGTAAGTGTTTTTGGAGAGTTTAAAAAAATGGGTCAGTCAACTACCCTCAAATTAATTTGTTGGAAAAATTAAAGTATATTATTATTATTCACGTGTCCCAAATTCCCACTCTGAACAAAAAAGTTAAAGTCATTTTCAGAAAATTTCTAGTTTTCAAAAATTAATCACCGATGAAATACCATTAAATTTAAGACTAAATTAAAATTTAAATTATCTCCCTAGAATGTAGTTACATATCATATAAAGAACAAATTTGAACAAAATATATTAAGCCATTTGGGCTATAGTCCCAGGGAAGTACTAATAATCTGAAAAAACTGAAAAAATCACTTTTTTGAGTTAGGGGCACATAAAACATATAAAATCAAAGTAAGAAAATCCACATATCCATTATTTGTTTATATAAGAAAGTCTATAATTAGTATTTTGTTTATAGTTTCCTAAGTTACAAAATCAAAACTTTTCTACCCAGGTGTGTTTAAATACTTCCTGAACAAAGAAAGCGTTGAATTGAATCTAATTTCTAATTTACGAATGCGCACTCAGAGCCACAGCTATAAATGTTTACAATACTCATCATGGAATGGAACTGCGTTCCTAGAGATAATTAAATAGGCCTATATAAAGACATTCCGGAAACTACAACTACAAATAATGGTTGTGTTTTTATGTAGTAAGTAAGGAAATACCGTACACTCACGTTGTGGTATTTCTTAATGAAGCTTTAAACCATAGAAACACTCTTCAATTATATTTATCTTAAAATATTATACGCTGATTCTTGTAAACACATTATTTGTTTGATATAGGTTTGATCTACTATGTTTACAACCATTACGCGAGAAATGTTGGTAATGAGCTAATTTTTTTGTTAATTATAAGCGTTANTTGTTAATTATAAGCGTTAATCCCTCAGTGATATTTCGTCTCCATTTTGGCGTAAACTATAAACTATAGTAAAATCACCGATTAAATAACGTGGAATTTCTAAATATTTTTATAGGAAGGAAATTGTTGACGTTTATAAAAAACTACTAACACCATTTTATGTGACTCGTTTCGGTGATTGAAAGGCGTCATTATAACTAGATAAGACTTTCGGTCTGGTCTACTGAAGATGATTTTCTCTAAACTGTTTCCCGTTCTTTATCCACGCCAATGCGGGTGCATTTCTACACCCTCAACTTCCTCATTCCTAGTCCATTAGTGTAGTTAATCATATTGTGTATATACCAAACTTATATTAATACGTAGAGAAAATAGACTTAAAAGAAGTTATATGGGTATACAGTAGTTCTGTGGTCATGTAATAAGCAATTGTTAATTTCTAATCATATAATAGATAGTATTTAGCATCGCTGGTCATATAGTCTTACGCGTTACTCTCATTTTAGGCTGAATATCCAGTGACTCAGATATTGAGGTTAGAATCCCGATAGGGTGTAATTAGGGTATTTTTTCCTAAATAGTGTCCCTCTCTCTCTCTCCACTCTTCTGCGGGTACATTTCCTTTTAATTCAATCTTCCTAATAACTTAAACGGGTAATAAGATGCAGGGGAAAATAAATTATAGTATCAACACCTATAAAATTAAATTAAAATTTGATCAATATTGTCAAAAAAAAAGAATGGTTTTCATAGCATCTCGTCTAAATACAATGTTAAGGTTATAGGCCTAGGCAGGCCTAGGCGATGTGATAGTTACACTAATGGGATGGAGAAGGTTGAATTTAGAGGAAGTTTATCTATATTTGAGTAAAGGGGGAGTAGAATATAATTTAGAAACAACACCTTCAGTACACCCAGCTGGAAATCGAACCCCGATCTCCCTGTCATCGACTGTCTAGTCCAGGCCCACCATGAGGAGAGGACTATGTGCCAAAAATACCCAGGGGCCTGGGCCCAAGATTCAGAATATGATAAAAATTGTTTTAGATGAAATAAAATAACACATAAATGATAATAAATAAACTGGTCCTCGATACGAAGGAATAGTGCATGCTGGGAATGTTATGTCACAAATACATCAGTTGTTCGGTCCAGTCTCGTACTTAGTTTCGAAGTGTTTTTAAGTTTCATGGAGTCTATTATTTTGGTACTTAAATTAAATTTGGCACGTAAAGATAGTCTGGTACTGGTGGTGGATCAAGTTAAATTTAAATATAAGTATTTCATGATGTGCCTAGCATTTCAGTGTTCAGCTACGGATTAATTTGCATTCTATTGCTTTTGTTTTGTGAAGATGACCAAAACTTAAATACAAAATCATACAAATCCTGGTTTAGTGGTGCTGGAATAATGGAGGAGGGGTGTAAGTTGCTCTCTCTCCTTCGATAGAATTTATGTCGCCCTCCTCCTGGTTGGAATATACCTGCCCCTCTCTATATTCATTTTACTTCCCTCTGATATTCTCAAATATTATGTTGAACAGTAGTATTGTATCAAATTGCAAGTAGATTCTCTAGAGACATTCAATTTTTAAAAGTTTGGTAGGGAAGGACAATTCAAAATAGTGATTAAAAGTATATACATTTTTTTAAATACATAGTTAAAGATCATTTTAAATAACTTATAGAGATATCTGAGTTTAAAATTTCGCTGGGTGTATAACATTCTATAAATCTTCTAGAGGCATCAATATATTTTTTTTAATCCACGAGAGGAACACTTCTAACAGCTTTTAAAGGCACTCAATCATTAACGTTTCCAGGGGAGGACAGTTCTAAATAACTTCCGAGAGCATGACATTTTCCAAGATTTTCTGTTGTAATCCCACTCTAAATCGCTTATGGATTTGTTAAATTTTCAAAAATATCTAAGGCGAATACCACTTTAAACAACTTATGTATTAGGCAGATATTTAAAAATTAACTTAGGCAAAGTCTAGGCTATCCAGTATCCATAATATGTTTTGGAGACATTCGAATTTCAAAGAATTTCTGAAGAAGGACATATCCTTCTAGAGAAATTTAGTTTTCAAAGATTTCCCGGGAAAGTATTGCTCATAATAGACAAATTTCAAAAGACTTAGTTTAAAAAAATCAGATGAAGGCCACCCCAAATATCTTCTAGAATTATCCGATATTCAAACATTTACCAAAAACACCTTTTATTTTCTAAGCTAATTTACCCGCCTATACAAATAAGGTTTCACAGTCACTGAAGTAGAGTAAAACAAAGAGAAGGGGGCCAGTGCTTTGCCCCTGGTACTGAGCCGGGTTCGAGCACCTGGCGGTCCTGGTCTAGTACATATATACCATGCGGCAACAGGTATAGGTACTATGTTTTACATTTTTTAAATTTACTGACCAACAAAATGTATACTATAGCTTACTGGCAAGGTTTATTGAGTCTAGAGTATAATTTTGTTCTGAAGAAACTTTCAGAAAATACAAATAGGCCTATATATATATTTTCGTCAATATTGATGATATTTTACTTTATTATTAGTGTTGATTTATAAGTTTTGATAATATCTATACTATATGATGATTGAGTATCATGTGTGTGCATGAAACTTGTCTTCCTTTGAAAATTGAACTGTACACTTTGCTAATTATTATTTGTGTCGTTCTTACCCAGCCGCGTTACGTGATCAACCCGCGCGTTACGAGCTGCACGTAGCGGACGTGCGCGCGACGCTATAACAAGTGACGTTTCAATTATTAATGAGTGAAAGTGCTGACCCTACAAGTCGGTAATTGGGCGATAAGGACCGGGGTTTAGCATTGGAGGGGACCTTTACACGCCACTCCAAGTAAAAAAAAAAGAAAGACTTTAACTCTCTCCACACTATAAGAAACCTTAGCTCATATATTTTAGACCAAGTTTAGCTAGTTCCTGTTTAATCTTGACCATTTGGAATTTCGTCTGTGCTGACTGTATTTTATCTTTTATTTTAGCTTCCCTTCTATTATCTAGGTAAATCGTTCTCAAACTTATTTCGTTCACGGCACACTAGTGTTGGTGGTGTGCCTGCACGGCACTCTGAACTAGCACGTTGGTAATACCACGGGATAATTGGACACGCGCATGCGCAGAGAAACTTATCTCTGTTGAACAGGAAACTCGTGCGCGTGACCTCTATTGAACCACTAATTTAGCTTTTGTCTGAAAAACGACAAGTTTCTCATTAATTACTCAACTCTTTGATTGTAAACTACTAAACTCTTTGGAAAATAAATATATTAAGGTTTTCGAACATTTTTTCCTGATTTATTTAAAAAAAAAGTTAAATGAAATTACTTTTAATTATTTTTATATCAACAACAAAATAACGTCCGGAATTTTACGGCTTACCCAGTGAATTTCACCTTTTGAGACTCACCCCTCTGAGTAAATGCAGGTGCATTTCCTATTATTGTTATTCATCCTCATCCTTTTATCTTAATAAACATAATTTCAGGAATCGTCAGCTTATTGTCCCCATCTAATGTAAGACTCATAAATAACACGATTTAAAACCCACAGTGGTGACCAAGAGGACTAAGGCGTTTGACTTGTATTGACCTTGGTCCTCGTTGGTGGGAAGGTTTTTTTAAAAAATTATATTTTACTGCACCTTCGGTAATTTTTCACGTGTTGTTTTCACTGTAGTCTTACCATACCTCCTCCTGAGTGCATTACCTCCTCCTGAGTGCACTACCTCCTAATGATCTACTCTCCTCATCCCTATAGAGTAAGTTGTTATTAGTGTCGTTAATTTAACTAAACATAGTTCTGAATTTAGAACGGCCAGAACTTAAAAAGCCGTCCAGTTACGTAAAAGAATGGTTAGAGAACCTAATGTAAAGGTCTAGTGAAATTGTAACCAGTTACTTTAATTCTTGCCTCAAGGGTCGGGTATTTAACCGAAAGTTTGCGGTCTTAGGTAAAGCTAGTCTCTAAGACGTTTGTAAACGCGACCTTGTGTTTAAAAAAAATGCACTTTAAAAACTTGTAATTAAAATGAAATTAGCTACTAGATGTTGTAGCACCTGCAACATTAGACGTTCTATCTGACATAGAATTCCACTTATATACCTGGATTGGCATTTTAACTGGAGGACTTTTAAGTGAAAGGCAATTGAGGTTTACAGCCGCGAGTGTCTGTATGACTGCAATACACCTGTAGAACTACAGTACTTTGGAAGTTAAGAGTACCTCACTGGAAAAGTTATTTAATAAACCGAAAGTTGTTGTTAGTTGTGCAAATTTGTTCAAGAGTCGGCAGGTGTGAACAAATTATAATCTTCAGTGCAATAATAATACCTTATATTTATTTTTAATGAACATTAAACCCATGATGTCTTTATATTTCGCGTTTCAAACAGTTTATGGCAAAAAAAATAATTTTACGATGAAATACAAACGCAAGGCTAGACGCGTTAAGGTGGGATGGAAAGATGTGCGAGTAAATGCCAGTGTTTTTGCAGTGTTTATACCAAAACTTTTTTTTTGGCCAAAATAAATAAAATATTGCTCCAAAATAAACATAGAATTTAATTTTCTTCACATGATGCCCTCAAAATTTCTTGAATATCTGTAAAGAGTGTCCTGGAATTAAATGACAAATCTTTATTTTTATTTATAAAAGGTTTCTCATCTAATGCCGCTATGCTCATGATGAAAATTCAGGAACCGTTGATATCAACATGTGAAGATGTTTGTACTGAAGCAATATTTGATATATTTTGGCCAAAAAATGTTTTAATATAAATAATTTCAAAAACACTGACATTTTCTCGCGCACTCTTCCATCACACAATAAATTAGATAAACTATTAAGTGATCCATCCACTGGACTGCACCCAGTAACGTTATGGACCCAATCGGTCCAATTTGGCATTTGGGATGATACATACTTCATTCTGAAAGGTCTTTATTTCCTTCCTACCAGAATCAAATCATATATATATATATATAAATATATATATATATATAAAATAAGTCTGGTAGCAAAAAAGGCTTTCGAATTAAAGTTTTTTTAGCACCTCGTTTTACTATCTGCTTAGGTTATACGCTTATGTACTAATTACGCTAACGGTTTTAGGTATTAGGAAGGTTACATTCAGAATAAGTTTACTAGCATTTGCGTGGAGGGAGAGTGGAAAACAATTTTGGGAAAACCATCCACAATTCACCCGACCGAGATTCGAACCTTGATGTACTGCGAGAGTAGCGCCTTAGGCCATACGGTCACTAAAGTGGGTGAGTTTCTCTGTTGAGTTGAAGTCACGTGAAGAGGGTGGACCGGAAGGTGTTAATTACTATGTGATCAGTGATCACAAATACATAAAAACAAATTTTGGGTTCTAGTAGAACATCTTTTTTTAATTGGTCTGTACATAAATAAACATTTTATCTTAGTAGTCAATTAATATATGATATCTTTATTTTACGATTGTTTATTTTATTAGGGATACTTTTTTATTTACTCGTCCTACTACCCGACCGGGCTATATGCATTTAACTACAATAATGAGGTAGAGATGAGTAAGGTAGAAATTAAAGTAAATATACCTTAATTTACTCGGAGGGAAAGGAGGAAACGGAATAGGAAGCACCATCCTCATTGCACCTAACCAGGATTTGGAACCCGACCTTCCCATCATTGGTAAACCCTACAAGATGAGATTGAGATTCAGTCACTGATCCTGTCGGTGCGGGTTAGTCAATATCTGAGAATACTTAAAGGATGGTGGTGGGTCAGCTTGCAGGTGGTGGGTCAGCTTGAAGGTGGTGAGTCAGCTTGAAGGTGGTGGGACATCTTGTAGGTGGTGGGTCAGCTTGCAGGTGGTGGGTCAT
>CABFWB010002468.1:0-28118 GCA_902151455.1 Timema bartmani
TATACTTGTTTTGTTTCGTTCTTGTTTAGTTGTGGACTTAGTTTCTTCTTGTAGCTTAATAGCATTAAACGCTACAATGTTTTTCAGAAACAAAAGTAAGTTTTTAGAATAGCAATTGTGGGTCAATATTGACGACATCTTGACCTACTTTAATATTCTTCGATTCCATTGTAGCAGCCTGTAAATTTCATTTGAATGAATAGTTCCAAATGTTCTGACCCTGCATGGACTGGAGAATTAGATCGCCAGCTTCTTTTGCTTTGTCAACGTTGACATTACCATGAGTAACCACTCATGATGTCAAACTGCGCAAAGGATCATCAGTGGAGAATGAACTTCGATCCAATATAAATGTCAAGATTTTCCTGGTGTTTAAGCAGTCTCTTGTCTGCCTGGTGTATGAAGCTTCTTTGTGTTGTGTACTTATGCTATGTATGACATTAGTAAACTCTTGCATGGCATTGTTGACCTCTGTGCATGGAATCATGGATTGAACCCATACTTGTCGCTGTGCTTCTGTCATTCCTCTTCCTATAGTTAACCCTCCTGTAAATTTGATGCTTCTCATCAGTGCCTGTTCAATGATAAGATCACTGGAAAGATCTGTCCAGTACTTGTTACTACGACAAACAACATGTAGACCTTTTTAGAACTTTCTGCACACGATCGAGTGAGGCTTCTTAAGCTGTTGCATCTTTTGGAGATGTACATACACTGTGTTTGTGTATAAATTTTGCCCTGTTGCTGCAAAGTATGACAGCATATCGTTTAGAGCTAACAAACGTAGATTCCAGTCCCCGGTACGCTGTGCCCGAAGGAAATTTCTTAAAACATCGACCATTATCATGTACTGTACCAATAATCTGCCAGTTCTGCTCTACAACTTGTACTTGTCCTTGATACATTCTATTTTTACTATTTATATCTAGTAATATGAGACGTGACTCATCAGCCAAACATTGATCATCCACACCTTCATCAGACATTACCTTGTATAGTTCTGCAGCACTGACAATAAGACCATTCATGTCATCTCTGACAGATTCAGTATCATCATCTAGTGGCAGCTCCCGATTTGTCTTATCCTGTTCCTTACTGGTAGGAGTTATCCATTGACGTGGCAAAGATATTTTCAATGCCTCTGTTATTGCTAATATGTTCAAAGCAACATCTACCAACATGTGCCCTCTTTTTGCTCTTGATAAAGCCTTCCCACTAATCATATGAATTACTGCGTTACTGCCATATATCTACTCCAAAATTTCTTTCAAACCAGAATTTATCATGAGGTGACCTATACATCCCAGAAAGTTTATCTCGGTATGTAGACCACCAAGTAGAAGGATGACCTCTTTCAAATTACTTCCTTTGGCTTCATTTTCAATAATGCTGAAAGCCTTCCACCACAACGGTTGATCGAATGTTACGATTGGTGTGCAACTGTTCTTACTTGCTTGGTCATTCATAAAGAGAAGAGTAGAGTATATACACGACATATTAGATGATTCTTGATCAATAATGGGCAATAATACAATAGATGACTAGCCTGGGTGCTAGAGACCTTTATGGATCATGTGCATGAAACCAGACCATCCTGGCCTTGGATATGATACAAATGGTGCTATTTTCCAAAGGGTGTCAGTCTGTAGTTTCAGAGGCTCTTCTAAAGACCTCATACATTCTAACTCTTTGAACTTGAGTTCTTTAAGTGATTTAGGTGTCTGGTACTGTATACTTTTTATTCTTCCTGCAGTAATAATAAGATCGTGTGTTGTGATTATCTTCTTGGAAACAGCTCTAGATATGATCTTGCCAGGAGTTACTGCTGCTATGGAACCCATACCATGGAAGGTGCCATGTCCATTAAGTGTGTTAATACTGTGATCTATGTGGTCTGCAACATACTGAACGAACTGATGCGAATCTATCAATGTATCAAAGTTTGATGTTGTTGATGCACTCCTTTCGTACTTCTGTACTTCGCTATAGGAGGAGCAGAAACCACGCTGGTGTAAAGAATCTATCAAAAACCTTGAACCAAAATGGTGGTGCATTTGCACTGCCAGTTACAATTGAAGAAGTTCTTCAAAGAATCGTGGTTTTATTGCTTACATAATCGCTTGACCTATAGAAGCTGATTTCTTATCATTTTTTTTACTCCAATTACTGTCTTCATAAACACTTGAAGACTGTCCAGCAACAAGTTCATTGCTTTGCTAGAGAAGCCATATCTTCAGTCAGTGGATAATAATTATTAGAGGTTTGAAACGATTTCACATCGTTCCTAATCAATTTTGCAGCTGTTTAAATTATTCTTTGTTTTTCTGCCTCTTCATTCTCTCCTTTTGGAGTGTTGTAGTATTGATGAAGAATTGAAGAAGCACTTGCTCGAACATTTATTCGTCCTTTCATATGTGTAAATATCACATTATCACCTAATAATTCTGTAACTTTCTGTTTCATATATTGTTCAGAATATGCATCATATTCTGAACCAGAAGACTCTAGATTTGCTTTCATTCTTTCTACCAAGACACATATGGTTATTTGGTCTTCATCATTATATTTGAGGTATTGTTTGACAGCAAGAAAACTATTAGTTCTTTCTTTCTGCTGTGCTCGGCCTTTCAGTTGCAGCTTTTCATTTGTTGCTTCATTTTGTGGCACATGCCTTATTGGAATTGGTTTTACATTTATGAAGTTTACGTTACATTGACTGTGGTAAACTTCATCTACGGCTGCAAGGTCCTCAGCAAATACCTGTTTACTCCATTCATCGTCCCTACTGGTGCATACATTCATTATGGTAGCATGCAATGCATGAACTCGAACTGGGAAAACATCACACCCTCTCTTTCTACCATAGAATTTGGCTTCCTGGACACAAAACATTGCTTATTGAATTGAAATTTTTCCATTTGTGATCGAAGCACAGGTTCATTACTAGTACCAGTAGCTGGTTTTGTCCTTTTAAATGCTTCAATGTTGTTTGGATTACCCCATGTTCTCCTACGTTTCGAATGAACGGACTGCCCTTCTTGAGTTCGTATATCACTTCCTCTTGATTCACTTGCTTTGTTTATTCCCTCACTTCCTTTGATTCGTAATGTCACTGTTTGTTAGTCAGATAAGTTATTGTCATAAAGGACATATTTCACAACTACATTCTCATTCATGATAATTACATCAGCTCACAATAATCAGCACATAAAAAAAAACAGCGTAAAGAACGGTAACAAATAAAAAGAAACTGCATGGCTTATGATGAAGAAAAAGACCTCAACAAACATATCAAAGGCCTTTCTCAAGCTCATTACTGGTAAATCTGTTTTTAAATGTCTTAAAATAACGTTCCAGGTTCAAAAAACTTTATATTTGATATATATTTTAAATTAATCGAAGAAATATATGCATCTTATAGATTTCGAGAGTAAATCTAAGATGGCGGCCAATATGGCGGCTTTCCCATGCTTACATTTTTCTAGACTTTTGATATGTTGTTGGGAATATTATTCCAAGTCTAGAAAACCTTACTTTATTTCTTTTACAATTAGTTTGATGTTTAACCTTTTGTTCACCTAAAATGACTGGGCTATATAGACCAAATGGATGTAAGACGGCCCGCTAAAAGAAATTAAATATATGAGATAATGTCGCGCGGAATTTAGAGACAGTGTCCAAGGTTGAACTGTTCTATTAATAACAGAAACCTGTCACCTATTGCCGTCGGACACGCTACCTCTTTATTTCCTCCTGTTAATAACTCTTTCACTCGGCTGGTGTTAAAGGAGTGATGTACGACCCCTTCCCGTGATTTATATCGGATGTAGAGGGGAAGGTCTTCTGTCACACTGCGGGGAGGATATCGTCTCAAAGGGGGGTTATTTTAAAACTTCGTACTCTGACGTTATCCATCACGCTCTTGTAGGTAAGCTAGCGTTGATGACACACATCAAACGTGTTGCTTTCAACCCAGTTTTAAAATTTGGGGGGCGGGGGGCGGCGGAGAGGTTATTCTGTTAGCAGAACGTACACTTTGTTTACCATGAAAGGTAGCAGTCTTACCTTGACGGATCACATTATGAACCTATCTTATAAGTCATAACATCCATCTATATAAGTTCCCGGATTAAACAGCCAAAATATAGAAAGTAGTAGCGGATCAAAAAACTAACTCAAAATGTAATTGGGAGATTCGCGCGTTTTCATTTAGTTTTGGAGCAACTAACAAAAAAATTTAACAAAAATACGTTTTTCTTCATAAAAATTGAAATAACACTAACAATATTATGTTTATTAAAAATACCTTTGCATAAAAGCTGTGCAGCATTGAATTACCATCAAGATGACCCCTCATTTGCTCCAATATTTTCCTTGGTTCAGGAAGAATCCGTTATGAAACACAAATAATTGCTTCATTTAGGTATTTTATTTTATCAAACAAAAAACCTTATTTTTACCTGACGATAAAGATGAAATGGTTTAATGGATTTCATACATACTTTATATTTAGATGTTGTATGGCCATACATCGAGAAAAATATTGATTTTAATTCTATCCTTACTATTAATTGAAGTTTACTGATTATTGATTTTAGAAAATTTGAATCTCGTAAATGGCTTTAGCAATTTTATTAAAAGTGGATATCTGGGGAGTGTTTTATATTATAATTAATGCTGTGTAATTGATTTTCAGATAAAATTGATTAGAAGTTATATTACTGTTTTAAACATATTCGAAAATTGCTCTGACGATTTTGTTTAAAATTGATATACGTTAACTGTCTTTGATGGATAAAAAGAATGTCTGTTTTTTCCTTTTAAAAAAAATTTGAGG
This sequence comes from Timema bartmani, assembly GCA_902151455.1. Taxonomy (NCBI): domain Eukaryota; kingdom Metazoa; phylum Arthropoda; class Insecta; order Phasmatodea; family Timematidae; genus Timema; species Timema bartmani. The sequence goes on from CABFWB010002468.1 coordinate 4,838, forward strand.
GTAATTTACCAATCTACTGATTTTGGATGATTTGAAATTAAAGACAAATTATCATATGTCTAACAGTTTTGTTCAAAATTTATGTCTGACGATGGTTTCATTTTCTTATCAAAATAATGTCTGTTTTTCTAGGTAAAACCTATTAAGTAATAGTTTACGGATAAACTTTTTTTTTCAATGTTGTTCCAAACTATAAGCATGTGTGATTGTGTCATACATATATTTAATAAATCATGAGATAATATTTCTGCAGGAGTGTAACCTCACACCACACGTAATTGCCTGTTTTAATTAGAACAGAACAAACTAGGCCTGTAGCCGGCCGGCCGTTGTTTGCGGGTCACCTATGCATACAAGGTCGGATGACGCGCGCTTCGACGGGTTTTGCGAATGGTGTCCCGTGTAATGAGGGTACTAACTATCCCCCCTCCCCTCCCTTCCCTCATCCTCTCAATATCAGGTAACATCAGATATCAGCTTCCAGCCTTGCGGTTTTGTCGCCGTGTCCCTTGATTCAGTTTAATGGCCGCCATTATATTGCAACATATTAGGTCGGTAAACCGCAGGCGTCCCCCTACAGCAATATTTGTTCCGCCTTAACACTATTCATTTCGCGAAGGCTGCCCTGCTCTTTTCAATACACGTTTCTTCATCGAATTGAGTACAAAATAAACGGCGCAACATTATATTGCACATACTTTCTCATATCATTCTTATCAATGGTCACGCGGACAAAGACGCTAGTATCTCAACAGACTGAATTGCTTGTGATATTTAGGTTAAGTTTCTAATCATGGGTGGATGTATTGGATGGTAGTTTTCCGCAACGTGTGATTTATCATTGGGGGTTTCCCATCCCCTCTACCCGGTAATAGGGATGATTCTCCTCTACAAACAATCTTAGTTATCCTTTAAAATAAGCCGCTAATAACAAATGTGTTACACGTAATAATAAATAAAATAAAGTACGCTTAGGTCTAGTTAATAACATGTATATCGTTTAATGTTAAAATCAACTCAGACCCAATCAAAATATTAAATATATCAAATTTGAAGAAAACTTAGATGGAAACACTTTGTATACCCCACCCCGTGTACATACAAAGTACCTATATATAACTAACTTAACTAGTTGCATATCTTTATGCAACTCGAAAGTTCATGGTCGTCAGAACGTAAGCCTGCCATTCAACCCACTACAGAGATTCCTCCTCCATCCAATCCCTAACCAGACATCCAACCTACTTGAAATCGGTCATCCTCTCATCGACAGCCTGGCCCACCAAGGGTCTTCTTCTATCTCCAGGTTTCCCAACTAAAATTTTGTGTACACGCCTGTAATCAGCCATTACGCGCCAAATGACCACCTCAACCTCAACCTCAACCTGTGCGCCTTGATTATCCAAGACATGTTTGGGGATGCATACAAACCATCAAGCTATTCGTTGTGTAACTTTTTCCATTTTAAAGGTTTTTCATATATTATCTTAGGCCCTAACATATTTCTCAGCACTTTGTTCTCAAAAAATCCCAATTTATTCTCTTGGTACAAAGTTAAGAGATCACATCACATCCGTAAAGAACAACTGGTGGTAGTATAGTTTTGTATATTTGAAATCTACATATTCACAAAAAAAAAAGTATATTTTTGTCAAAATCCTTAGATATGTTCTAATATCGCAGTACTTTCTCCATACTCCCCATACAGGTCACGCGAGAGTAAAGATATCGGTGTATTCAGGGCATCAGTTAATGTAGGTTCCTTAGACCTACTTGAGTCATGTCAAAAACCTGTGTATGCTACAAAACGCGCGTCATGACGTATTGAGGACTTGTTTATGTCATGTCCATCATTCCAGGTGGCTACATACTCTTATGATCGGTCGTGAAGTTTCATTAGGTGGATAAGGATGGGTGGCTTACTTCCTCGTGGCACCGTTTCTAATCCCTTACAGCAGTGAAACAAGGTATCATTAACAGCTACAGTTCGATTTAGATAAGAACAAACTTTAAACTAAAACAATCTGTGTAAATGCATTTGTCAGTACAAATAAATTTTTAAAAAAACAAGTATTTGTATGGTCAACATTGATGTATTGATAACAATTTTCTGTATTATTATAATTAAATTTTGTAGCTTTTCTAATTATCAGATAAGGCTCTTCCTATAAAAATTGGATTATACTATAGACACAGACTTAACTATAATAGCGTGTAGTTGGAATTAATCATTCTACAGAATGAGTAATATTAAATTAATTTGACAAGCTACTTCTATCCTACATGCCTCTTTGTTTCCAACCGCACGAGTCACAATCTTTAGGTCATAGCTTTTAATTGGTTTATTCTGGTGTAATGAATGTTCTGATTTTGTTTGAAATTTTTTTTTCTCTTGTATCTGGTTGACCTTTCTTTCTTGTATTTGTCTTTGGCCCTCGTCTATCTTCATTTTTTGTGGTCTCTCTAATTATTCATGGTGACGTGACCGGCACGCGTTAAGAATTATTAAAGTCAATAAACCCAATTGCATCGCGGGACATCCAGTAATATATTTTGTTGTAATATTCTACAGCGGCATAAATATATGTTTTTATTCCAATTAATATAATTTGGTTCAAATTGCTATAAATGTGTAAAAGGTTTTAAAAGAACTTTTATCTCGAAGCTATGTGGGGATCTTTGACCTTTTTGATTGAATCCATTAAGAAAAAATTTAGTGGCATCAGCTGGGTGTGTGTGTGTGTGTGTGTGTGTGTGTATGCGTATATAACTGGCACAGCTAGGCGAGGGGGTAGCCTGTTCGACTCTGACCTTGGAGGTTAAGTAGTTAGGCCTCTTGATAGCTGGCAACTATGTAATTTTTATTAGCTAATGCTAATATATATAGTTTTATTTTTGTCTGCTATGGTGGCTGTCTAAGAGGCTCTGCATTCCAGTTTTAATAGAAAGAAAGTTTAGAAAATAAACTTTTTTTTTGCGGCCGAAATTGGTAATATTTTATTATATTATTAGTGTTATTTTATAGGTAGGCCTATTGAGAATATTTATAAAATATATCAGCTAAATATTTTTGTTTACTTGACGTATGAATACGTGAAATTAGATATAGTAACTATTCCAACTGTCGGATAAGATTCTTCCTATAAAAAATTGACTTTCCATACATATTCCTAATTGTTTTATGATACAGATTGTTTGTAACATTAGATAACGTAGGATTTGTACTACTATATTCAGTGGTTGTACGCATTACTCTCGCAATAGACTGAATTGCCGATGACGGGAAGATCAGGAGCTCGGATCCTAGTCGGGGGCAATTTTTTTTTTATAAAGGGTTTCTCGCTCTTCACCCACACAGATATGCTTGTAGATTTCCCTTAAATTCTACCTTTCTCTTCCCTACCCCTCGAGTGTGACTATGCGGATTGATGGAATGGGTCAATAATAGCAAAAATTGCGTTATTATATATTGTGATAATTGAAGTTGGAAATTTAGGAGATGCGAGGAAAGGTCAAGTCAGTGTTTTCGTAGTTTTATAGCAAAACATTTATGCCCAAAATAAAGAAAATTTTACTCTAGTACAAACAGAGTTTAATTTTATTCACATGGTAATATCTACAGTTCTTGAATATCTATCGTGAGCACAGCAGCATTAGATTACAAACTTTTTAAATTAAGAGAATAAGTTGTTATTAAATCCCAGGATACCCTTGACAGATAACTGTTGATATCACCATGTGATGAAAAATTAACTATGCTTCGATTTATTAAATGATGTGTACCCTACTATTTAAATTATATTCATAATAATTTATTTTGAGCACATTATAGAATATTACTAAGATTGATTTCATTAACTCTTTGCTAATAAGTCAAAGAGGATTTAGAATCGTTTAAAAAATTGTTATTTTTACCTATCCCTCACGTTTTAACACAAGGGCTATTTAACCGCTTAATGTAATGGTTAGGAAGAAGAAGGGTGGTTATATAAAACGAATTTGCACTAGCGTGTGAAGAGGATCGAAAAAACACTAAAAAAATGTGTATTTATAAAATATCTCCCGATACATCCAACTAATACTCGAACTTTCCCGGGCTTCTTATCGCTTTAGACTTCATTACTACCGCTATATTATCATTTATCAACACACGGCTTAAAATTAACCTAAACACCTAATCTCGTTCAAGAACCTCAACTTCAACTTTTTTTTTTTTAAGAGGATAAATCTATACACAATTATGTTATTCTATTCACGATCTAGGGCACGAACCAGGTGCTTCTGACGTATAGTCTGTCCCCCTAATCACCCAGCCATTGAGACGAGTTTTTATTTCAAAGTTTGTGTAAGGCTAAGTATGTTCTACAACTTGGTAAACCAGGTTCCTTTAGATATAACGCACACTGTATCGGATCGGAACGGTCAGAACGGAACCCTCCGAATGGAAACGAGTTTGGTCTGCACATTGGTACTGGTCCGACCATTGGTGAACTGGCGTTCGGAATTCATGTCAGTCGGACGACAGCAACCGAAGAGGGTACATTTATTTTAGTGATAATGAGTGATAGCAGCAGTGAAGAGGAGGAAATGGGGCTGCTATGTGCCTTACTGCCAATGAATAGGAGGAAGAAGAAGAAGCTTAAAAAAATATTTGAGTGCACGTCATAGATGCAGCATGAAAAACAGAGGAGGATTACCACTATTTATTCACCCACTTGATACGTGACAATAATGAGATTTTTTTCCTCAATTCTTTAGCTTCTAGTTCGTATGAACAGGAAACGAAAATCAACAGATTTATAGCTGAGTGCGAATGTAGAGGATGATGCAATATTCAAGTCCTGAGGACGCATGCCATAGCTATGGAATACGTCGAAATAGTCCCTCCCTGGAAAACAAATTTTTTCCCTTCCGATCAAACGTGACATTTCCGATACAATCCTAAGCATTGTGCGGCCCTCCATTGATATGTGGGTATTCAAAATTTCCCGTTCCTATCCGATGCGGCAAGTTTTAATCTGTCCTGACCACCCAGCCATTGAGATCAGTTTTTCAATTTAAATTTCCTATTTAAGGCTATACCTATTCTAAGTTAGAAAGGATGGAATTGAAAGTTATAAAGTTTACCTAAGAGTGTGTATCACATACCCATCAATTCTGTAATACACTCGGCTCGAAATCGCAAATTTACACGAACACTAATGCACGTGGATCACGTCTAATTAAACATTAATGGAGATAAAGATTTAATAGAAGTTCATAATACAGAACATTGTTGAAATATTAAATGATATTTGGATATAAACTGCATTGAAAAGGCTGTTTGTGACCATTTTAGAATGGCTTCACAGATAAGCACTGTGCACAAATCTTCATTCTGTCTTAACAGGGGCATACTGTGGTTATTAACAAGAAACTTTGTCGCTTTGTCCCCCATCGTCACGACGAAAAATGTCAAGTAATCGTTCAAACACGAATGCATTGCACACATTTCTTGCATAGTTTGGTATTTTCTTTTCCCTTTTACTCCCACACCTCACGCGAGCCGGGAGCTGATTTGGGCCTTCTATGATGAACGCTCTTTAACGTAAGATTTAGTGATCTGCAATACAATTGTCACTTTTCATAGATAGTATAAAATACTTATGAAACACTGCCACTAATACATTAAAATAATATCAATGTTGACCAGAAAAAAAAGTGTTTGTATTTTCTAAAAGTGCCTTACTACCAGAAAAATGTTTACTACGTAGTTCTACAACTTGGACCATATTCGTTCTAAGGATACCGGAGTAATGATCTATCAGTAATGTTATCCACGGAATATTCTATGTCGTGCCTTTGTTGGATTAAAATGCTCGTCGAATAAGTTACCTCGCTCTCACGCACTTCTCTGCTCACGGGTTATTGCAGCCATCCATCACGGCGTGTCGTGCGAGTGTACACTTTGTTACTTAATAACATAGACCCTACTGAAGCCACGCATTGTATGGGGAATCTCATTTGCAACATCGCTATAAGAGGATTTTAGTAAAAATAACTATAAGGGAAAAAACTTTTTTTTGTCAACCTTGATGATATTTTACTTTATTGTGTCATAGGTAACCTATAAACTATCATATGTGACATTTGAATATCACATTACTTTACGTGTCAATCTTCCATGAAAATTGTTATATTAACTTTAATAACTGCTAAAATTGTTCCTTCGTATCTAAATCGGACTATAGTAGTTGCAGGGTAGGCTTAAACCTTCACACCATAGCCATTTAGGCTGTATGAATTAATCACATATTCGCAATTTATATCATTAACATAATAAACTATAATTTAAAAGATATATTTTCTGTCATCTTTCTAAAAAAATTATAGAAAGCCTACTTATTTATGTTAGTATTTAGTATTAAAATGAGTATATTTGATGCGATCTAATGAAAGAGCGCTGGAAACAATTACTTTAATAAGTTTGTCATTGTTATTTTATTTTCGTTTTACTACTCTACTGGGCTAAGGTTTAGGAAGGTGAAATGTAGAGGTAATGGATCCGCATTTTATTGAAAGAATAGTGTAACCATTTCTAAGATGGAGGGAGGGAAATCCCTCAGTACATCCGGCATTGAATCCAAACCCCGACATCCCCATGGCTTGTCACGCTTGGAATTTAGCCCATGTGCTCACTTATGCTGTTCAAAATTAGGAAACAGTATTGTTGAGGTAGGAAAGACTTATCCCTTTATAAGATCAACCTTTCATCTGCTGTTTTTATTTTATTAACTATTTATTTTTAACACTAAAGCTATTATAGGTTTAATTTAAGTGATAGGGATGAGGATGACAGCTCTTAGAGAAAATGCACCCGCGTTAGCATGGAAGGAAATGGGAAAACCATAGCTAAGAATCATATGTAGAACACCCCTCCCTACCTCCCATACCCCTCCCAGTGTACCCGGCTGAGATTATAACCTCGACCTCCCACGTCACAGGAAATTGTCTATTACGAATTGATTCCCTGGACCAGGGGCTCCCAAACATTTTAAACCTAAGGAGCCCTTGCACCAGAAAAAATACATGCTTGAGCCCTCATAAAATTCTTTACACTAATTTTATGAACATTCAATAGCGAAAGTTACATTTAACAAGAATAAAACAAAAGAAAAACATTACATTTTTTGGCTGCGCCTTTGGGAAATGACCTTTATTCAGATTTGAAAACATTGTCAGTCTCAATTACTTATGCTAGTTTTTAATGTGGAATACAAATAAATAACATTCTAAAATTGCCTTGCGGAGGCTGAGATAACTATGGCGGAGTACAGTTTGAAAAACGCTGCCTCAGACCATGTAACCACCGATGTGGGTGGCTGTGGTGGTACACCTGCAGAATAAAACGCTGGTTTATTTAATTTAAAGCCATCATCTCTGGTTGCATGGCTTAACGCGTCACCCTCGTGTTGCCGGTCACGTGGAGATCAGGGTTGGTATTCCAAGTCGAATGTACTAAGGGTGATTTGTCCTCAATTCTTTCCCACTCTCCACGTTCATGTCGGTATATTTCCTCTTAAATTATACCTTCCTAGTACCTGTCTCATTTGCGTAACTAATTAATGTAAAGACCCGGTGGACGCACGGTCTAAAGTGCTACTCTCTGCCGAAGACGGGGAGATCGAGGTTTGAAACTCGTGTCGGGTGTACGGAGTGTGGTTTTTACAAACTGGTTTTCCACTCTCCCTCTACGCAAATGCGGGTACACGTCCTATACATATAGCCTTCCTAATTCCTAAAATCATTAGAGTAATTAGTTCATTAGTGTATAACCCGAACGGGCGTAAGACGTGGTGCTAAAATAAAAATAGTGTATGCATATAACTCGAATGTAAACACGTAGAAAAAAAATTAATTGAACCATGTGAAGGGTGTGCTAGGAACAATCCTGCAATGGTTTGCTTAAGTTTCTGTTGTATTTACAGCCCGGCACGACGATCGCTCACAATAGTCTCCCTCAAGACATGACCGCCAACTTAACCGGCGACACGACTTCCAGAGGTTTATTTTCGTGACGTCTTATTCAACAATAGACTCGGCCATTTTGTGCCGGTACCAGACAGATCACGTGGAAATCCGAGTTATCGTTCAAACTTTATTTATACCTGTGGAAATACGGGAGTACCTTTTCTTACCATATACAACTATCTGAAATTATAATAAGCACAAAGAACTCACTTGAGCAAGTACAGCATACAAATAAACTCATGTAAAAAAAGCCCACCCATGGTCATATCCGAGGGTGAGGGGTGTTATAAATCGCGTGCGGATATAATTAGTTCAAAAAGTGCACGTTAAATACCTAAAATAAAATATAAAATCAAATCTAAGAGTTGGACCTATCATCGCGTGGAGCCCCTGCACGCTAGAAGTAGTCTTCCTGCGAGACTTCATTGTTATGCGGGCAAGCGTAGAGCTAAGGATCGAGGCTTTGAATTTAAGTTTCCCGTTTGCGGGGCGAGCTGCTATGCAGGACGTTATAGAATGTTTGTATCGTCTACATCTGAAGTTGCTAGGGTGTTACTATCCATCCCCCACTCCCTCTTCTAAAAAACTGTTTTCAAGATTTTTAAAACGCTTTAAATATATATTTTTAAAACACATCTTGCGCATAAGCTTAATCTATTTCGCGCATGATAAATGTTTGAAGCAATGTCTTGACATTTTAATTAAATATGACAACTCTTCTTAATAAACAAGCTAAATTTATGGTATAGTTACGGAAAAGATGAGTATGTTTAATGTATATATCATTTACATTTTTGGTTGAAACTCGGCAGTAACAAATGAACGTTGTGCCCTTGAGAGAGTGTACAAGTACACGCCGCGGAATGCCGGAGCAGTAGTGAAATAAATGAACACAGATGAGTGAAGTGATTGCGTACGTAGACAGGTATATTCAAGAGAACAGGTGGCTTTGAACTTGTACAAGTAGGCCGGGACTTTTTTCTTTTAACTTGGTAGAAGATAGATAGACGGAATGGAAGGAGAAAGTCAGGTTGGCGAGATAATGATGTTAATAAATGCGAACAGGGACATAGGAATGAAGAGTGAGAGATAGCAAAAGGAGTGGGATGGAATCAGTAAACTTAAGTAGGCAATTCAAAATATTACACAAGAAGAAAAAGAGATTTTTAGTGAAAGATAGGGAGTAAAAAAGAAAGAAAAAGGTAGAAGAGGTAAAGATGGAAGAATAGGTATAGTAAGAGAGTGGAAAACGGAGAGAAAGATTGAAATAAATAAAAATAATAAGGACAATACATTAAAAAACGTAAAAAAACATTTCGTACGAAAATGGAGAATTTTATGGAGGAAGAAAGTAGAATGAGGAAAGGAGGACGGGTGAAAAATATAAAAGGATATAAATCAGTATATTTCTTAAAGAAAATCCTATTCAGTTCTTTATATAGAGATAGCTTAAACACAATAGAATTTTCCTTAGGAATGACACCAAAGCTCTTTCTTTCGCCTCGAAAGGTCTTCAGTTCACTTTCTGATAAGGATATTATTATATTTTAAGATATTCCTTTTATTTAAAAAAATAACAAAACTATGTAAAATAAAACTTTTCCATAATTAAGTGTTAAGAGCCAGTTTCATAGTCAGATTTAGTACGCCTCAAGTGCGGCGCTATACTAAATACAAGACGTCACCTACCTGAAATTGAATGTAATGGGCCAGTTTCATATGCGAAACTGGCCCATTCCATTTTGGTCTAGGTAGGTGTCGTCCTCTATTTAGTGTCGACTCGCACTTTAGGCGTACTAAATCTGACTATGAAACTGGCCCTTAATCTTAATTTGGGGTATTGAACGTACACTTTCTGAAGCGACTGATTGTATCAGCGTACGTTTTTCAAACTATTCCACGCCCAGAACAGGCACAACATCCATTATCCTTGCCGTTGATTTCTCACTTTCACCGGTGATGCGTGCCACCAACTGATCCCAGGACCTTTAACTCGATAGGCAAACGTGGTCCCGACTAAACTAAGGTGTCGGGCGCTCCCTAGCTATTAATCAAACTGTAGAGCTACACTAATTACAGAGTGACATCTGTTGAGAATCCAATCCATATCATCGTGTTACGCCAGCTTTGGATGTGCCATTAATTAGCGCCAAAATGTGATTCCGTCTCTGTCCTTGGTAACGCTTCAGTATTTAGAGGGTTTTTACTACCGTAAATGGGTTGCACGTCCGTCCCGCGTTTCCATGTAGGCAGGGTGATGTATACAACTTATCTAGAGAGTGATTTTTTAACTTGTAACTTCGTTGAGACTCAATTTATGCATCTCGTTTGTTTTCATGGTGATCATCTACCCCTTTCTCCGAATCAACGTAAGGAATGAAGGGTCACGGAAAGAGGAGATTATTTATTATTTATTTTTATGTAGGTATTCCACACACATTTCAAAATATTTGGCTAGAACTTGATTTTCTAACTTAATCTAATATGGCTGTGGCAAGGAAACAAAATTACTTAGAATCAAGTTGTTCAACTGCCTGCCTGCCCCGGTGGCCGTATGATCTAAGGCAGGGGTCTCCAAACTTTTTGCTATGCAGGCCACATAATATATTTTACACATTTTTGCGAGTCAAAGTAACGTTCACCTGTTCTTCAAGTAGCATTATTTTTGCCCTGAATGCCTTGACATGCGCAAATAGATCATAAATAAAATTTGTTTCATCATGCAAATTTAGATTCAAGTCATATGTCCAGTCACGTCTGTAAAAAATGCCACTTTCCAAGGCCAGTCACTGTTTGATAAAAGTGATCGACGTTGATTCTTCTCTGTGAGAAATTGATCAATTTATATGTAATAACTATACTTATAATAATTAATCAATATAATTACTTTTTTAAAATTAGGTCCATTGCTACAAAAATAGTCTCAAATTTCTAGGGGGGGAAATACAGGATATCTCTTAACATTTAATATAATCTTTATGTTCTTTTTGTAATAATATTAATTTTAAAATTTAGTTTATTTGACTAAAGATGGCTACAATATTGAATGTTCTTAAATGCGGCCCCATTAGTATTTCAATTTTCTATGTGGCCCTTAGTAGTTTGACACGCGTGCTGTAGTAGAACGCTCAAATCACTTTACCACAAGAAAGGGCTTTTGAAGGGCGCCAACCCGCCTCGGTGGCCTCATAACTCTCGCAATAGACTAGACTGCCGATGATAGGGAGATCGGGAATCGATCCCAGTCGAATGTACTGAGAGTGGTTTTCACAAAATGATTCTCCAGTCTACCCTCCACGTAAATGTAGGTACACTTTCTCAAATTTGATCTTCGTCATCCTTAACACATTAGAGTAAGTAGTACATAGGCGTATAACCCGAAAGGGTAGTAAGATGAGGTGCTAAAAAAGCATTGAAGGGCCCCGAGCAATAACTTGTTAACACACTCACTCTCAACATATCATACATGGAATATATTTTATTGTACTTTTAGAGATGCGAGCAAGGATCTGTTTGTATAAAAGCCAAACCATGTTCACTGGACCGCTAAGATCCGTATCCTGTGGAGCGGAAATACACGGCGCTTACATTACGCAACCAGTCGATCATAAAAAAACAGTATTTTCAACAAGGGGATATTCACATTTTATTATTGTGTTAGGCTGTTTAGTCTCATGACTATAGCAGCTCAAGATACCCTAATTTGCGTGGAGGGAGGGTAAGAAACCATTTAAGTAAAAACACCCTGACCTAGCAAACCAATCTTATGTGAAAGTGACGCGTTAGACAATGCGATCACCGATTCGGCTATCATTCACATTTATTTTTCATAAAAAAATGTATCGAAAACATTTTTTAAGGTACTAAGCCAAAAAATGATTATTTGATTTTTCTTGTTTTTCTAAAACAGCCTATTTAGGTGAATACGATTATCGATAGCCTTAGGCTTTTATAACCACTTTAAATATACTTTAAACGGATTTGTACAGTCCAATTTTAGTAGGAAGGGTTTTATTTGACCTGTATAAGAAAAACTAGATCTACTAGTCATATGTTTTTTTATACGTCAGTTCATGTGATCTGCATGTTTTGATAGATATTAATCAATACCTATAAAATAATACATAGTACAGTAATATTTAATCATTGTTGACCGCAAAATAAATGTGTTTTCTATTTTCTAAAAAGTCCTGCCTATGAAACTTAGACTTTTCTTTCCTTTCATTTTGACAAATGAAAGTCAACTTACGTCGCTTGTCAAAGTAATTTAAAAAAAAACATAGGTAGTGAACTCTAACCTTGGGAGAACTCTTTCACATACTTGCTTTATTAAAAAAATGTTTTTTTTCCACCAACCGGAAGTTAAACACAGCCACCTGACAACCGGAACCGTTCCTTTGGTGAGTAAACTTTTCATCTCATTCGAGTGATGATAATAGATTACATTGTTGTGCTGACCACCAGTTGAGTTCGTGCGTGGTCGGGCAAGTTCGTGTCCGGCCGCGGAGGACATTCAAAAACAGGTGCATCCAGTGCGCGCGGCCTCGCTAGCGATCACGGCGGCGGGGCGGCAAAGCTGGAATCTTCTAAATTCAAACCAGCTAGGCGGCTCAGTCAAGTGTGTTGTTGCGTGGCGGGTATACACACGGGGGGTCGACAGGTCGCGCGGACATTCGTTCGAATCTAACCGGTAATAGTTTTATCATTGAGTTTAATTTTGCCGCAGCTTATTAAAATCGAGAGTTATTTCATACAAAAACGTGTGATGGAGGAAACATCTGAAACTATTAGGAAAAAGTATACTCTGCATATGGTTCAATGAATTTTATTTCACAACATGTCAATATAATTCAAATAGTTTTTCAAATAGTGACAAAGAAAATTTGCTTGAAATAATTAGATTTTAAAAGTTAAATTATGTGCATCATAAGATAAGCGTACACGTTTTATATTGTAATTATATGTCAACATATTTAAATTAATTGAAAAGTGTATTTTACAGTGATATAATACAACTAACTATATAATTATGTCGGTATTTATTAAAGTGTATGTCTTAGTTTGATTACCACCCAATGGAAATATGAATATGAATATGAATTGAATATGAAAGAACATTACTTCAAAAGTGTTGTTATATCAGTGCATATTTATTACACTCTTAAATTAAACCAATCGTGGGAAATTTAGTGTTAGTGGAAAACTAACTACAATTCTTGAGATGTTAAAATCACAACTCAAAACTTTGAAGCTTTTGTTAACGAGTGAATGTGTTTTGTTTTTTCTTTCTTCTGTCGCATAATATCGCCTGTACAGCCGAACAACGGTGGATAGTGGTTCTCACAGCTGGGTCAGCTGCTACCTTTTACCTGACAGGTTCACCGTTCGGAATCTTTCGCAGCTTCCTGGTCCATTCTCGTAGGTTGCGCTACTGATTTGACGTCTCTCTTTCTTGTCACGTGGTGTAGCAAACATATGGGAAGTCACACAGAGTAATGATCATAAACTTTCACGCGTATTAATTATTTATAAAAAAAATTAGACTATTTTTGGTCCAAGTGGGGTCTTCCACAACTCTAGTAAAGTTTTTATCTTAACGCTTAGAGTGCTATTTTTATTTTCACCCACCAAATACATATCCATATGTAAACTTGTAATTAAAACGCAGGTTTATTTCACAAGAATAGGCTGGGATGCTATCCTTTAATGCTTACATCGTACCAACAAAATCCAGGAACTAATCATTGCGTAAACTTTTTTTTTTACCATACAACTGTCCTCTTTACAACTATGGTTTGTTTGCGTTTGTAATTTATGCTAGTTATGTAACATAATTGTATATTTTTTATATAATGTCCTTACAACAGCAATTGTGGGTAATCAAACCGTGGAACGTGATGTCTATCTATTTTCGTTGTGTGGCGTGCACGGAATACTCCCCTCTTCCACAACTTAACAAATGTTTCCTCCGTAATCGCCCTTGTTAGATCACAAGCTTGGTAGTAATTTCAAATTAATGAATTGTGACCGTAAATGGAAATCAATTAATTAGTTGAGTTTTTCGCGATATAGACCTAGCAGTACATGCTGAAACGCCATCGTAAACTTCTCTACTTTCCTTTAATACTGTTGGTGACTCTTGATTTAAAATCATTACCATTTAAGTACGGAGTGCATTCAACGAAGAAAGCCTTAATCCATGCACTAGTCTTTGAGAATCTTGCTTCGCACTCCATCCTAGCTCTCGGTGGTCAAAGTAGGGCGTGTAATCAAGCCGTAACATCGGATACAAACCTCGTAGGAGAGAAACATCTTCGAACGGTGTCATTTGAGGCGTAATTTATTTGTTGGTTTAAGGGTCAGACATTAAATTAGAGATGTGAAATCAGCAAAACCTCCACGATTCAGGTTCTCTGTTTCAAGATATTTTCTAGGGTAATTGTTTTAGTTTGGCTTTGGGATGTTTTTTTGTTTGTCTTATTCATTCGTTGAGCCTTAGCTTTTGGGTCTAAGGAAATTATGGTACATTATGTTTCCAATATCTTATTGAATTTGTCTTGAGGTTACTCAGAAGGGAAGAGGAAACGTTGAGTGGATTTTTGGTCGATTCCATTAATGGTTTAAGCAACAGATATAAGTTAAAAACAACTTATTTTACTACTTGTTGAACCCTGTTAAGTGAAAAGTCTTGTGAATTATTTTCAAGGAAAGTGAACAATCTAGCGCTTGAGATCATGCGAATGAGTTAACGAAAATAGATACATCTACCTATTGTTTGGTGAGCTCTCGTCAGTATATTGTGAAGGCGTCGGGAAGAAAAGGGTGGTTCGGATGTAGGAAGTGATGCGTCATGGAGTTGAAGGAGGTCGTCCCGGAAGTTCTGCGAGTTCCCGGATCCCCCCAGTGGGAGGCGCGACGCGTCCGAGGGTCGTGGCGGGACTACCTGGACCCGGCGGGTGCTTGCCACGTGTCCACCACTGACCTTGAGGACTACTACGACGGCGAGGAAGAGGAGGAGGACGCGGTGGTGAACAGCGGCGATTTCGAGCCATTCTCCGACACTTGCGGCGAGTGCGAGGGAGAAAGTGATATGGAGGGCCTGGACCTGACGCTGTTCGAGCCTGCCCCTCCCGCCCCCGAGGAGGAGTCCCCCGGCGATCCTTGTTGTCCCCGTTGTTGCATGCAGTGCGTCAGGGAAGCCCTGATGGAGAGGCCCGGAATGCTACCCGCGACCCTCTACGTACTCACCCCTTTCGACATCACCGGTAAGCCTTTATAATTAATTTAGGTGTATCAAACGTGCACTTTATAAACCAACTGGTCATTTCAGCACATTACTTACAAACTAAGTTAATTCAAGAACATACAATATATATTGTAGCAATTTTTCTATATGTCAGAAAAGGCCATTCCGATAAAAATTGAGCTGTACATTAGAAAAGTTTTTTTCTGACCATCCAGCAACGACCCAACCTAGTGGAACTGGTTCCCGGACCACCGGTTGAGAAACACTGACATAGATAGACCTTATGCCTTTATTTTGTTGTACATCCATGGCGCCAGTCCCATGGTCAGCCGGGCTCTAAATTGTCGGTCTTTTGTCAATTGACGTCTCTTTGGTCCAGGAATTAAATAAAGCACTTTATTCTAAGATTCTGAGGGATAATAGGGGACTTGAATTCAGTGACTCGTCTCCTTGGTACAATGGTTAGACATGTCGGCTATATGCGCAGGGGTTACCGGTTTGATGCCTTGGGTAGGTACTTAATATAATTTAGTAATTGTGTGTGGGTTTGCCCTTAAGCTCGGATGGTGTAAATTCTAGCGCTAGTATATTTTTTAACGGGGATTTGCATTGTCATAATGTTTAGCCTACCAAAGTTTATCTATGAAGGCCTTGCTTTTTTAGGTCTACCAGCGAGGTTAAATATGTACTAGCGTGTTTGAATTTACGGGCATTGTTACCAGAGGGAGGGGGCGTGGCCACTTCCGCCTCTAATAATCAGCTCCAATGAAACACTCTTAGTACTTTTAGAATATAATATGGTGTGTGTTCGTCATAAAATTGAAAAGCCATACTTGAAACAGTGCATAAATATTGAAGTTAATTTATATAATCAATTCTGTTGTATTCGTGTTATTCAGTTGGTGCTCAATTATTTTTATTTTTGAATTAAGAATACATTTGTTCTATACCCCATCCCCTTCAATAATTAATAGCTAGCGACGTCCATGCACCCATTCGATCCGTAAAGTTAGGGTTTAATTCTCAAATGGGTGCATTTAATGGCTTTTTTTTCCTCAGTTGTAGTTTCCAGTCTTATCCAAGGCAAACTGGAGAGTTTCCTTAAAATTCTTGCACGTTTGTTAGGTTGTGCCAATAATTATTTAATTAAAATCTACCCGATTTGGTGGATGCATGGTCTAAGGTGTTACTCGCGAAATAGACTAAACTACCGAAGACGGGGAAGCCCAGTCAGGTGTACTGAGAGTCTTTTCCCCTAAATGATTTTCCACTCTTTCTTTTCACGCAAATGCAGCTACACTTCCTTTAAATTAAACCATCCTTATCCCTAACACATTAGTGTAATTATTACATATGTGTATAACCCGAACGGGTAGTAAGATGTGGTGAGTTTAAAAAAAAATCTACCTTCATCAATGGACACATGGATTAAAACGTCAGGCTCACCGGATATGTTTTGCCAGTAACAAGGAGGGCAGAGTTTGAATCTCAATCAAGTGTACTGAGGTTGAGTTTTCCTTAAATTGTTTCTCGCTCTTCTTCCCACGCAAATTCAGGTACATTTCCTTAAAAATTTACCTTCCTCATCCTTATCTAATTATTGTACTAATTATGTATGGAGAGTAATATGGGGTGTACAAAAGATTTTGAACAGCTCAATAAAAAGCTTAAACAAGTGAACCTTCTGAATCAAATTACTTATTGCATCTGCTTTTGCTATTTTGGATAAATAAAGTTCAGCTTATCGAGATTTAACTCCTACCTTCTTTGTCAGGTATTGTGTGAATTACCTTGGCGATCGTCTGCATATCTATAAAATACTTATTATCATCATCTTTCTCAAGCCTGTTACCGGGTCAGTTTAGTAAAATGCCTCCATCTTTATCTGTCCTTCCACCATTCTTACTACTTTAATTGCTTCTATTCTTCTACTTTCACTTGCACACTTTCTGTTATCTGCTCCTCCTATCTCTTTCTTCGCCTCCCCTGTGGTCTTTTTCATACATACCTCATTTCTAACATTTTCTTTGGTGTCCTTTCTTTTTCCTTCCTAATTTCATGCCCATACCATCCCAGTCTTGCTTCCTCTACTATCTCATGTATTCCCTGTACCCCCACTCTTTCCCGGATAACTTCATCCCTAATCTTATTTCTCCTTGTGACAACTAACATGCTCCTCACAAATTTCATTCCCATGGCCTCCACTTTCCTAGTCTCTCATATATTCAATGTCCATGTTTCTGCTGCAGATGTGACAATAGGTACTAAGTACGCCCTGTACAACACTTCCTTACACTTCAAGGGCACTTTTCTTCTCCATATCAGGTCTCTTACACACCTATAGAACAACTCTCCCTGATGTCCTCTTGTCATTAAATCCTCTCTACTTCCACCTTTCGCCTCAATCACGCCTCCAAGATATTTTACGTTCTGTACGTTTCTCAGCTCTACACCATCCAACTTTATAGCTTTATTAGGCCTTATCCTCTTCCTTGTCATTACCATCACTTCACACTTCGCCTTGATAAATTAATAATAATAATAATATTATAATAAATTACTACTGTTGATGAAACCAAATTAATATTTCGATCCCACTTCCACAACTTTCTTACTCCGTGTCAAAGGTCCACATGTCTTCATACCGAGTTATTTTAAAACACCTTTTTTTTTTCTTTAACAATGATCTCTGCATAAAATTCTACCTGCTGTTTTGAGAAATTAATTTATAATTCTTATAAGTTGGGGACTTTCACGAGGTTTATTCAAGGTCACCCTTGACCCGTCTCGTACTCCAAGTTGTCAGGAAGCGGGGGAACACCTTTTCATCGTTGACCCGTCCCCGATGTCCTTATGATTAAGGAGGTCAACTTTCAGGCTTTAGGATGTCCTGCTTCAACCCCAATATAGTGCGATAGTTGTGTCCTTAAAAAGCGGACTTAGCGCTCATATTAAAAAAAAAGAAGATAACATTCAACACCAAGATTATTAACGGCCAAAATTAAAAGATAGAGATAAGAAAAATTGTTTGTAGTAAATACACCCACATCAGTGGGGCGAGAGGAAGGAGAAAACACGCTCATTAATCACATTTAAAGTCTGTTCAGCGTAGGAATTGTCTTCTGAAAGGCCTTTTTACCTACCAGAAATCTATTATATAGTAGGATATTGCTAAGAAAAAAGACCTTTCAGAGAGTAATTCCTACCGTGAATGAAGTATAGGAAACCACCTCCAGTACACGCGGTTGAGATTCGAATCTAGGTTCCCTCGTCACAGGTAATTAAGAGTGTATTAATGAGCCTGACGCTTAATACCGCATGTCCACTGGTAAGGGTAGTTCTCATATGGGTTATCTACACATAAGAGTTGGCGATTGTCCTTGTATTTTTGATTATACGCTAAGGTTTATGAATTTTAGGTACGGGAATCTTGGCTATCATTTGTTGCTACCATACTATTTGCACGCGAGTACACAACACAAATGACATCATCTTCCATCATAAGTAAACACCTTTTAACCGACACAATTATCCTCTAGCTGAAGTGCTTGACTCTAGCTAAAGAGGTCACTGATTGAATTCCTTTTTGGGTGCACCGGAAGTAAGTTTTGTTACGCGAGTCGCTTTCCGACGGTTATCTATACAAATGCTGTCGCATTAACTTATAATTCGCTCTTTCAGTCTGCGCTACTCTCTCTGATAGCTCGAAAGAACAGTAAGAAAGAAAAATAACAGCACATTTGTTTAGGTTCACCTTGAGCTGGTAACGGCGACATTGAGGTTAAAAGTGGGAATATCTCCCACCTGTGAACCAATCCCGTGTACAGTAGTAACTTAATCGTAATCAGTTGTTACTAGGGTTTGTTCAACTCCGAGTGTCGTCCCTGTACTGTTAACAGCGTTGCCTCGACGGACGGATACGACAGTTAAAATATCGACCAAACTGATGTTATTAATCTGAAAACCGTGAGTCACGGGTCTCTTGTTTGGTTTATTGTCACCGCGTCTCACTACCCGCTCGGGTTGTACGCAAATTAACTGATTACGCTAATACGTAATGTACGAGGAAGGTTGACTTTAGAATTAATGCTCCCGCATTCGCGTTGATGGAGAGTGTAAAACCATTTAGGGGGGGAACTCACTACACCCGGCGACTGGGATTCGAACCTCGATATCCCCGTCATCGGCACTCTAGTCTACTGCAAGAGTAGCGCGTTAAACTATGTGGCCACCGAAGTGGTTTCGCCTTATAGTGTTTTCCAGCTTAGGGTTTGTCCCAGCCGGTTTCAATGAGGGTTGTATTTTTTTTATAAAGATTTCCCCACTTTCACTCCACTTAAATTCTGATATATTTCCTCTAAAATTCCGCCTTTCTCATTTCTACCTCATCAGTGTAAGTATGTTGAAAGACTGAACGGGTGGTAAGACACATAAAACTATATATATATATATATATGGAGAAGTGTTTTTCATTTTTAGAAGAGCTCACTTCTCTCTCCGCCTTTGTCTTTCACCAAATCTTGTTAATAGACTCGTTTTCGCTTTAATTATGGATCATTATCTCTCTCTTCATGTTCCCAAACAAAATCTCCGTTTTAAACAAGATTGTAAGAATGTAAGATTATAAAAGAGTAAACTGCTGTCAACACAATAGTAATTAATAATGTGACTATGCATGGGTTTTATGTTTTTACTTGTACTCTTCTCTCTGCGTGGATAGTAAAGCCGAAAACGTTTTTAAATGGGCCTTATGATGCCTAGAATAATAAACACAAGACCAATATATCTCCAGTCCTGTGCAATTAAAGTTTGTACGAGCGGCAGCGTGAAACCGACCTTCCGAGTCAGGCTTACCTTACCTGTGCTTTCCCAGCTTTCCTAGCTTTAGGAATCGATGAATTCACACGTCTATCACAGAATCTGTCTACGAGCGAAGAGTAATCCCGAGCACGGGACGATTTCTCGGTGGCTCGTTGGTAAGAGCATTTGCTCTCTAATGCCGGGATCACAATCAACTTAACTTTAACGTAATGTAACGTTCACTTAAGGTTCGCGTAACGCAAATAAACACAGTGTGTGATAAGGTTTCACGTAACGTAACGTAACGTAAAAACTCGAGCAAAACATAGACAGTGACATGAACGGTTTGAAAACCGATTGTTCACTAATTGAATTCCAAAACGTTCACCCTTACGTTTTGTGAACGTTAAGATGATTGTGATCCCAGCATAATTCGAAGGTTCCTGGTCCCGTATCCAGTTGTCATTTTTAATCTACAGTAGCCCCATGGCTTCTTTGGTGCTGACTGACAGCTCACAGCTAACAGCTGATGGCTTTGAAAAGCTACCGGACCAAATTATGTAGCCCTACGCCGAGCCATATGATCTGCAAAAAAATATGTGTTTAGCAGCTGTCACTTCTGACAGTCAACATTTAGGTATATACATAAATGTTGACTGTCAGAAGTCAGCTGTGAACTGTCAGTCAACACCAAAGAAGCCATGGGGTTACTTTATATATAATTCACTTTGGTTAGTTTTTTATTCCTGTCCTTTTACAGAACTGAGCATAATTGATAAGTGCCAGTTTTATTTGTCAAATCAGGACACTTTGACGAATGTTCGAAGATTGTACCACTCACGCGTACAAAATGTTATTCAATGTAACCCCCGCTACTCGATGTTCCCTCGTTCTTTGCCTTCACTGACATGTTACCGTGTAACAGGGCCTGTTATCTGCTACACACGATTGCGGCTGGCAGGTTGCCGACCTCCCCGGCACCTGGTATTGGCCAGGCAGTTCATGGCTATCAGTAGCGAGTGTTTCGGTGGAAAGGGGGACATCAGGGGAAATTATACGGTCATGGGGTTCAACATTTGGTGATTCACTCCGACATGATGTCTTAAAATTGAGGGGCATACAATCAAGGCCGTAGCCCATATTCAAATTTCTTGATAAATGGGCGGGGTCAAACAGGAATCCTAACAAAAAGTCCAATACATTTTGTGAATATTGAATGTCTCTAAAATATATTTGGATTTATTTTTATGATATCTTATAGAAACTATTTAACAGATGTAATTTCTGTAAATAACTTTTTTTTAAAAGTTTATGGTTATTTAAAAATCACTGAACTGTGCTAAATTTATTTAGGCCTACTATTCTTTGGTTCTTTGAAAATGCTTTATAACATTAAAAAAAGCAGTTTCTGAACAAAATTGATAACACTTGTTCTTTAAAAATTAGCTAGTTCCAGTTTTAACATACTTGTATAAGACTTTTTTTTAATTTCACAGAATTAAAAGTTTAACATGTTTTTCTCTTCCATCAGTAGATATTAATTATTATTATTTTAAAGAGATTTTAAATCATAATCGGTTACATGTTGTGACTGAGACCTTCTTTAAGGCATAGTAGCTCAATACGTTGACTAATCAACTCTGATAACTTTGTCAGTTTGAAATCTAGTGAAAGTTAAACTTACTTAGTCTTAGCTTAATGCGAAATTGGGTGTAGATCAAGAGATTATGAAGTCTCTAAGTGCAGTCTCAGGTGTTAATAACCCTTATCTTGTGTTAAAAGCCTTTAAAACCCTAATGCACTTTTGAACATGAGAACGGTTTCTGCTAGCTATTTATAGTTTTTGTGCCTTTATTTTGTTACTATATAAACTGTAAATATGTCAATATTGATTAAAATTTATTTGACCAAGGCCTTGCTTCGATGTATAGAAGCTCTATCATGTCTGTACTTTTTTCAAATGTGAATTTTAGAGGCACTTTGAATTTGCATAGTGGTATACCTTTAGAATATCAAGTCATAATCCTGGTTTAAAAAAATTACCTACATCTTCGTCACCTCTTCTGTGCTCTATTTTGCTTCCATTTCATCTGATTAAAGTTCTTATTAAAACAATTTGTATTGGGGGGGCAACTGCCCTGTTCAGCCTACCTTCCCTTTGTTACGCCACTGGCACAATAAATTGGAATAACTTTTTATTTTTTACCAAGAGATTAATGTGGGATGGAATAAAACGTGTGTTAAGGCCTGTATTTTTCCGGTTTTAATGGATTTTTTTGACAAATTAGATTAAATATTACTTCAATAAGGGCATTTAGTTTAAAACAAATGTTATAAAAACTACAAAAATACTGGCTTTAATTCACGTTCCCTTCCATCCTACCTTTGAGGTAGTGGGTTGGTTACAGTTTGTGTAAACATGTATAATATACTAGGAAATTACATTGTGAATATCATAATATTTTATGTTATCAAATAATTACGAGTATTAGGATAATTTTTAAAAAGTTTCTCTGATACCCTAAATAATCATTTTAGTCTTACATTTCATAATCATTAATTAATTTTGATCAAAAAGGCATTAAAGGCCTAGTTATTAACCCTAATATTATTTATTTGCCTTATTGTCGATTTAAACCATTTATTAGGTAGCCTAAGTAGGAAACAGGAAGAACATAGGGGGGTGTTTGTAAGGAGCTGCTCCGAGCATCCATCTAGAGTAAATTGTGAACTTGTGTCATGACCTAAACTATGGACCTCCCGGGTCATAATCAAGCGCGCTAACAGCTAGTCCACTGACGATGTCCGTCCCGCGCATTGTATCGCGTGACTCGTGGCCCCAGGCTCGTAAAACGTTCGAAAACTTAATTGCCAGCCTACTATTCTAAGGTTCAACAACTCTTCTTGGCTCTTTAAACACCTCCCGAGGTAGGGAGGCCAACGACCATAAGCCTTTCCCCCCGTTCGCAAGTGGGGGAAATCTTCCCTAGAGTTGGGCCGGCCACATTTTGGTGACGTGTGTGTACATGAGGGAGTACAGCTATTTAGACACCCGCACATGTGATCACGCTGTCTAAGGCTTCAAGACTTGCAATATACTGGTTCGCCTGTGAAGGGCAGATCGAGGTTTGAATCTCGGTCGGGCAGGGCCGCCCTAAAGTGGTGTGTGAACGGCGCGACCGCACAGGGCCCCCGCGCTTTCTTAGGTGAAATGGGGGGGGGGGG
>CABFWB010002468.1:28278-70451 GCA_902151455.1 Timema bartmani
GGGGGAAACAATTTTGAGTGGGAATTTCTATTTGTGCGCTCGTATAGATGGATCCCTGTATAGGTGATCTAGCATATATTGTCAGAGTGTAAAAACAAATAAAAACATAATCATTGGGTTTGATTTATTGAACGTGTGAAGCGAGTTCTCTGTTTTAACTCCCCCAATTTTCATTTGTCTGTCTGTCTGTCATTGGTAGAAATGTCTCACGATAACATAACCTCTGAATATATTAAACCAATTTAATTCAAACTTAGCACAGTTGTTATTTATACCCTTATACAGATCAAGTTTGTTGACAAATAAAATCAAACGAAGGGTTGAGGAGAAATCAACCCTTATAGGCCTATGTATAAAACACGGCTTATATAATTAGTTTTACATGTATTTACCTTTTACGGCATTTCCTGATACACCATAGGGCTGAAAATTGGTAAATAGGTGAAAACTACTGTAATAACGTTTAACAAAAATTAAGTTTTTAAATTATTTTTTGGGAGTGGGGGTGAGGCATATAACTTGGGACCCCGCAAACGAGGTTTTCCCAGGGCCACATTTTTGTTAACGGTGGGCCGGGCTCACACTGGAGTGATTTTATTCATCCTCGTTCCTCAAAGTGTGTTCCTCGGAGCCGCCCTGGGGTTCCCTGAGACCCCTTCAGGGTATTTTAGAGATATTAAATCTTTGTGGGGCTGGATTTTTCAAATACGCTTTAATTAAAAAGGAATATTGCAACATATTCAATGCAGAAGAAGAAATGCGATTCCAGATGTCATCTCCTAAGCCGGCCATTAAAGAGATTTGCAAAAATGTTAAACAATTCCACTATTCTCACAAAACAATTTTTGGGAAAAAAAAAATTATGTTTAACAAAATTAATAGTGGTTTTATTTATTTATTTATTTTTGATTAGTTAATAATTAATAATTATTTATGATTAAAATTAAGTTAATTAATAAATATACTATATTTACAAAATTTCTCATAATTTAAAATTCAAATGTGGTAAACATCGATAGATATAAATAAGCTACTTAAACAAAATCTTTTTGGGGCTCCACAGTTATTTTAGAGGTGTAAAGGGTTCCTGGAGGCTAAAAGTTTGAGAACCGCCGCTCTAAAGCAACCTTCCTGCTCCTGACCTCCTACTATCAGGCCGATAATAGCCGTTGTGTTTGAAGAAATGACTTTTTTTTAAAAGTGCATTAGACCGGTGTCGTGTTACTGACTTTCTCTAAAAGGGTTGTCAAAAGTTGACCTATATCTGGTCGTGTGCAAACGTATTTTTAGTTTCATTCTTCAACGTAATGTTTATTTAACGAGCTAATCTAAGGTTTTGGGATGAGAAGGATAGCTAGAGGAAATCCGCCATCATTAGCGATGAACGCGGATGGAAAAACCAATGCGATAAATCGCATGTTGAAAATCACTCTCATTGCATCCAACTAAGATTCGAATCTTGACCTCGCCATCTCCGGGAAACAATTTGTGGGAGTTTGTTTTGTTTTTCATTAATTTACTTTTAAACGTTCTAGTACCAGTACTGCCAGGGACTTAAAAAGCAACTGATTCTGGAGAAATATTTTAAGCACCGCGTCATACTACCTGCTCAGGTTATACACACATGTACTAACTACGCTAATGTGTTAGGGATGAGGAAGGTTAAATTTAGAGGAAGTGTACTCGCGTTTGTATGGAGAGAGAGAGAGAGAGAGATAGGGTGTTAAAAACATTTGAGAAAAAACCACCCTCAGTACACCCGACAGGGATTCGAACCCCGATCTCCTTGTCATCGGCGTTCTAGTCTATTGCGAGAGTGACGCTTTAGACCATGTTACCATCGAAGCAGTTCAGCATAGAAGTAAATCATAAGAAAACTCACAAACATTCGTCTGGGGTGGGGAATAGGAAACCGCTTTGCTTGCATTAGTGATTCACAATCAAACAGTTCACTTCACATCTAACTCTGCCGGCCGTACGTTCTAATGTCAGGACTGGCGGATATGGTGAGGAGGGTTTATGTAAAGAAACTACACTAACACTCACTATGGGAAAACCTATCACATTTTGAGTAAAATACATTCCCAGTTCATAAGGAAGGGCAATAAATGATAATGAAGCTATTAATTTATACATACGGTACTTTCATAAAATTGGATTTAAATAAAAAGAAAACGAAAACAAACTATTTTGACTTTTAGAAGTTGATATAATCACACGATTTTATCATCTAAAGTATATATTCTAATTGTAATTACGTCTAAAGGTGTTCTTAATTATTGAGCTTTTTGATTATTCAGAGATAGATATTCAAGTCAAGAACAAATTTTTCTAATCGCTCTCCTAGCCTTTCATGCTTTCTGGCTCATTACGTTGATCATCGAAACCAAATAATTGAAACCAGAATAAAGAGGATGGTCAGGTTCAATGCCAGGTTATACAGTTTTTTTCAGGCAGGACCTGCTTATTTTTCCCACTCACGTTTGTTCACTCCTGTATACAAAACAACGTTTGCTTAGGATTAGTTTTATTTAATTCAGAATTCGATACAAGGTGGCCACTAGTTTGTAAAATCAGGAAAAGTTGAAGGATTTAGCCAAATCCTCTAAGATCTTACAATATTAAATAATAAAGCAAATTAGCATTTTAAAAATCACACGCAGCCCTGTATGTATATTTTTTGAAACGGATCATTTTATTTTCTAAAAAAAAAAAGTTTTTTGAATGAGCCTTTGTAAGCTGGGTTTTGCTGGTTGGATACAGCCTATATTTTATTCCTGGAAATCAAAACTTAAATTTTTCGAACTTGTTTTGTAGAACGCCTTGTTTAATCCGTATAATAAACCTGAACACCGCCATCTAATTCATCTTCTAAATAACTGGATAACTGGAGCTGGAGTTGTACAATCTCTTAGGCTCCACATGATATCGGATCCAGTATCTTCAACTAATTAACCGGTTTCTCTGATGATTGACTCAACACATTAAACCTAATTTATGGGGCATTCGTGTACACTGTACATTATATTGTAATATAAGATCCATTGAAAGTGTACTTTCCACGGTACAGGAAGACAAACACTATTTAATTTAGTAACTGATGTATAAAAATGAGTTTTTTTTTGTTGGTTGTCTCTAAGCTAAGAAAGAACCTTCTAATCCTAAAATCCTTCGTATCCTTAAGAATATTCTAAATTCAATTATTTTTACTTACAATTTTAAATCAAATATATTTATAGAGCTTTTACACAGCTTACTTGTGAGTTAGCCCAATATAATAATTGTAAATATTAAGAAACATAAAATTAAATTTTAGGTTAATTTAAGTTGGACAAGTTGTACTAGATTGACGTAAAAGAAACATAAGTATGTAATATAAATATAATATATATGCACAATATTTAAATGATATTTGTAAAAGATTTGGTAATAATAATTACAAGCTATGATATATTTTATTTATGAATATGTTGAAATTTTGACAAACGCAATCTATGTTGACGTTATCTTTAGCAATGAACATGATTAAACACTTAAGGCGTCAACCGCGAACACCCTTTTCCTTCCCACAGTAATGTAGCATCAAGGTTATGTCAATATGATCATAAATATGAAATTTATATTGCCACGCGGGTAGTCTAGCTCAGGGGAGGGCATGAGCCGTGCGTTCTGCGGCGGATTAGCACTTATCGGATCAAGGTTTACCATAATGAAGCAAAAATGAGAGAGAAAAAAGGTGTTTTAAAGTGAATGTACTCGCATTTTCACGGAGACCGGAACTCAAACCCAGATCCTCTACACTCTTACACGAGAGCAACATGTTTGACCATGTGACCTGCAATGCGGGTTAATATTGATTTCTTTTTAGCACCGTATCTTACTACCCGTTCGGGCTATACGCCAATGTACTAATTAAAATAATGTGTTAGTAACCAAGAAAGTTTTAATTTAGAGGAAGTGAACCCGCATTTGCGTGAAGGGAGAGTGGAAAACCATCCTCAATGCACCCTATCTCCCCGTCTTAGACAGACTAGTCCAACACGAGAATAGCGCGTTAGACCATGCGGCCACCGCAGTGAGCTAACATCGATTTATTAAAATATTACCTGATATATCGTCCACCGCGATGCATCATTAATTATATACCGTGGTAGACGATAAACCGTTGTAACAAGTTGTTATTAGTATTTCGAGAAACTTCACGAGTACAAAATCATTGTTTTTTTTAAACAGTGTTCATTATTGTAATTCATATTTTAGAGATTATCTGAAATGCAAACTATGAGGGAAATAAAAAGACAAATGTTGATGTACGGCACAGTAATTTAATTCCATTTACTAATCAAAATGGAGGTTAATAGTGAAACATGTTGAGTTGAGTGAGAGGACAGTAACAATTTTGGTAATAACTGTGTTGGTTGCGTGAGTTATGTAGGGACGAAAATTTTGCCGAAGGTACATCGATCAATCGAAATATCGATAACATTATTAGAAGTAATGCACTTAGGGCTCGCGGTTCTGGAACTCCACAACCCTGCGTGGAAACACCGTGCGGAAAAATTGCTTTTTCGGTCCTTTATTATTATTATTATTATTATTATTATTAGCACCGCGTCTTACTACCCATTCGGGTTGTTCGCACTTAAGCAAATGTGTAATGGTAGGGTGATTGTGAGATTAAATGGAGGACCTACAGTTTAACGTGGAATCCGAACCACGGTAGAGGCCTGGCATTCCTCACATTCACAAGTTGTGATTAATACACGTCTTGTCAGAGGTGAAGGAAGAGTTTGGCAATCAGATAAATCTGTGCCGGGACCGAGGATTGAACCCCGGACCCTCAGCACAGAAGTCTGACACTTTACCCCTAGACCACCAGGTCGCCTTTTTCGGTCCTTCCCTCGGCACTTTGGGGAAGAAGAGGGTATATATACGATATATACGCTGGCACATAAGGCTCGCGGTTTGGTAGATCCCCTGGCCGGAGTGGAGTCACTTTCTGAGATAGCTGAATCCTCGGCCCTTTAACTCGCAATGGTAGAGAGTCTGACCATGATGTGCGAGCAGTAGGCCGGTCATTATGTGCTGAAACAAATATAAATATTCCTATAGAAATAGTACTGGCATAAAATATTCACGGTAAGTTTAGAAATTTTAACAATAGTGATTTTCAATAACCTCTACCAACCATGTTACTACATTATATTTAATTTAAATTATTTGAAAAATGATACCTGAACACGGGAATTGGGCTTGAGACCTTTGGCTTGGGGCACCGATGCTCTGCCACTGAGCTTTCCAGAATTCGCCCCATGTTTCGGATCATTCTTCACTCATGGCTGAAGGCTGAGTCTGTGATGGACGTGTGGAATCGTCAGTCACATATGAGTGACTAATATTATGCGAGTGATCATACTTGAGCCATATGCTTCTTGAGAGGACTGTTATGCAGTCAAGTATGCAATACAAGAATTTAATTTTAAAGTGGAATTCTTCTGAATATCCACGCACATCACAAACTAAGACCCACAGACTGTCTTAAAATATGAGTGAAAAATGACTCTAAACAGGAGACGAATCCCGGTTAGCTAAATGGTATAACATTAGCGCACTAAGCTTATAGTCCCGGCCTCAATTCCTGTGTCTAGGTGTTATTTTTCAACTAATTTAAATTAATTGAACGGTGGTCCCCTCAATACGGACAGTGCTATAATAACAATGATTTTCAGCTTGTGTTTTGATGTTAATATACAGGCTTTCCTAAATTTATTGAACTAAATTGCATACAACTACACATAAAGTATGCAATTGTCTCACCTTGTGGGCTCCCAACCCCGACACCCGACATGTTTGTGGCCGATTATGTAGTTCCCGGCAACTCTAAACAGTTCATTAAACTATCTGGAACTAATCAATCCGAGGAGGAAGAAAATCAATATTTCAATCAGGCTCATATTGACAATATTAACTTTTTAATTATAATAATCGTAGTAAAATTGATTCAACGAAATACTGGTTTATTTCAGTCATTTCCGGGGAAACGGACATGCATTATTGGGTCGATTGTAAGGTTAATTTTACTTTTGGAGTTTCGTAAACCAAATGTTAGATGTATTTTAACCATAAATAATACACATATAATGTTAATAGTAAGGAGGGTCCAAGTTAAAACTTGAAAGAAATGTCAACCACCTAAAAAAAATATTTTAATCCGCCACTGATCAATGCTATTCTTATGGGAGAAAGTGATTCTCCACATCCTATGTGAAGGATCAATGTTAATTGCTAACCCTACGGGATAAAGTGAGTCAGAATTCTCATTTCAACTACTACTGAAACCATTTAGTAAACACTACTCTCAGTACACCCGATTGGGATTCAAACCCCGACCTCCCCGTCTCTAACAATTTAACCCTAATCCAGTGGTCAGCAACCTTTTTTGGACCTCGATCGACTTACTAACTTATCAAAGGTCCCACGATCACCTATCGTCTTATATTATATTTTATTGCTTAAATTGACCTGCCTCGGTGACGTAGTTATCTATCGCGCTAGTTTCGTGTTTATCTAGACTGCTGAGGACAGGGAGATCGAGGTTCGAATTTCGGTCGGGTGAACTGGGAGGGGTTTTTCCTAAATAGTTTTCCACTCTCCCTCAACGCAAATGTGGGCTCACTTCCTCTAAATTTAACCTTCCAAATCCCTAACTCATTAGCGTGATTAGTACTTAAGCGTATAAACCGAAAGGATAATAAGACGAGGTGCTAAATAATAATAAAAAAAATATTACTTCAATTCAACCTTTCCTCAAATGATTATAGCCCCACCATTCTGGAAAAAATATAGAATAAATAAAAATATATACATTTTTATATTAAATTACCCATTTAATTTTCTTATAACATTATCGATTATCACCGATTATGGTTATTTTTTTCACTGATATTATTTTTACTTGATATTATATTTGCTAGTTTAAAAGAAATAAAGAAAGGTCGACTTTTAATACCGTTGTAGTTTTCTTACGCGATCGACTGAAAATTGCCAAGAGATCGACCATTTGTTGATGCTTGCCCTAAACCATGCGACCACCGAAGTGGATATCAACAGGCTGTTGAATATTTGTCACGACTCATGAGCATAGCTACCTGCATTAAATGAGAAACTTTTTAAATGAAGAGAAAAAGTTGTCATTAAATTCCAGGACACCCTTGACAGATATTAAACAATTGTTGATATCACCGTGCGAAGAAAATGAAACTCTTTATGTTTTTATTGGAGCATCATTTTATTTATTTTGACCAAAAAAAAGTTTTGACACAAAAACTGCGACAACACTAATCTTTTCTCACGTCCCCAACTTCCCCACCTTCAAGTTGGAGGTTTCTAAAATAGTCGTCGGAAAACAGCGCCAGGCCTCAGTTCGAAATAGTTGGTCGTCTTGGGTCCGGATTCAATGANTAATCTTCCCGCCATCTCGAGGAGACCGTGAACATCCCGAGAAGACGTGCCAGCCCGAAAACTTCGCCGCGCGTGAGTCCTACAACAATGAACATTCCTCTTTATTCGCTCGGTCGTAGAGAAGCTGCAGAATGTGGTAGGTAGTTAAGGGCATTGTAATGTAGTGCAATTTTATACTTCGCTTGGAGTTTCTCTCTCTCTTTCTTTAATATCAAATTAAGTTTCTTTTAAAAGGCAAGTACTGTATTTACAGAATTAAAGGGACCACGAAGAGGGTAATTATTTCGAGAATAGAAACTTTGATAACAGAGCTCCTTGCACCGCGTCTTACTACCCGTTCGGGTTATATGTCATGTACTAACTACACTAATTGTTTAAGGGAGCAGGAAAGTTATTTTTAGAGGAAGTGTACCCGCGTTTGTATGAAGGGAGAGTGGAAAACCAGTTGGGGGGCGGGGGGAAACACCTTCAGTTTACTCGACCGAGATTCGAATCTCGATCTCCCCGTCATCGGCAGTCTAGTCTACTGCGAGAGTAGCGCGTTAGACCACGCGCGGCCACCGAAGCGGGTAACTCTTATGAGGTTATGAATGAAGAAGGTATATTCGAGAGGAAATGTACCCGCACATGCCTATATGAAAGTTGATAAGCATATGAGGAAAACAAACCTCTTTAAACAGGGGTTTGAACTACGGCCTCTCTCTCTCACAGGAAAAACACAGAATAGATGAGATTGGTGACTTTATTCCTCTCGCTCATTGATGAATATATAATAATAGGCGTGGGAAGTGCCTGAAAAATTAGCACAAGATTCAAACAAAATGCTACAAATTCCATTATCATAGTGAGAATAGGAATCTACAGTTTTTGTTTGATCGTTCCAGGGCACAGAAAGCCTATTAAGGCTACCTGGTATCGATCCAGGAACACATACAGGTTCAGGTATAGCCAACGTTTGCATGATCGTTTAACTCTAGCTCGATAGACTACCAGTTTCAATAGGCGTTTTTTTTACCGCTATAGCGTGTACAGTAGGATTCTGGTAGGATGAAATTTTTAGAAAATACAACATTTTATTTTGCGGCCAACATTGACAACATTTTACTTTATTATTTGTGATATTTTATACGTTGGTATTATCTACCAAAAGTGACAGCTGCAGATCACATGACTTGACGTATGAATACATGAAAGTAGATCTAATAACTTTTCAAGCTGTCATATAAGGTTCTTCCAATAAAAAATTGACTTTTAGTCTCCTTTACTCTCTACGGAGACAAATAATGATGAGTTGAAATCCACCCAACTCTTCCTGTACCCCTAGATTAGTGTACACCCGTCACGCATCCTAAGGCGTCAAGTTCGCAGTAGACTGTAATATCTGTGGCAGGGAGGTCGAAGTTTGAATCTAGCCCTGTTGCATTAGGGATGCTTTTACAGTTGCAATCCCATGAACATGCTAATGCGGGTACATTTCCTTTTAATTCATGCTTCCATTTCTTGTCCCTTGGATTAATTCCTAAAGGGATTAATAAGATTGGTTCAACCCACACCGTGTCTATGCGGACAAAGGCGTTAGCCTCGTCAAGTCTGGTTTGCTTGTGATTAGGAGTTTGGGGTTTGAATCCGAGCCGAGTGAACAGAGATGGATTTCGATATATGTTTTTCCACTCTCCTTTCACGCAAATCCAGGTACTCTCTAAATTATTCCTTACTCATCCCTATCCCATGAGTGTAATTTTACGGATTGTCCAAACGGGTATTAAGATACATAGTACAAACAGTTTTGCAAGTCGACACATCAATTTTACATGCCCTCAGCCCTTATAGTATTCTTCAACGTCCCGAACTGTTAAGTGACTAGCTAGCGATAGTCTATAATAGGAGACGGAAGAGAAGGTTGTGTAACAACGTATTATTTGTTGACGACACCATGCTAATTGATGCTAAAGAGATGCCATTTATCCATAGTCTATATATTAAAGTTAGATTGGAGTCTTGTCAATAACCATTAAAAAACAGCTCGATGTTTTGTCTCACGATTCGGTAGATATTTGAGGGGTGATATTGCTACGCGCCAAAACGATCATAACTGCAGCCAACATTTTCGCTGCTAGCCTGTATATACCACCGTCTGGGAGGAACAAAGAAGTGAGGTCGGCGAGGAGTTAGTGTTTAATTTTTTTATTATAGTTTATAGAGGTCGTATAGTGGGTGCTTTGGGTTGATTAAATTAATAAAACGATATATTATAATTAAATTGTTATTTTATTACACTGAATTGTTTCTATTATTTAGATTAATATGTGACACTTGTAAATTATAATTTGAGAGTGGCCGTCAGTAGAGTTCTTAATTACTAGGTTAGTTAAATATTAATCGCGGATTTACTTTATGTATATACTTTTTGTTTATCCCGCGCGAAAATAAATAAACACAATTCCTCAACTTGGGACGTTTGAATAAATATTATTCGAAATTGTGTCATGACTGACCAGCGCGATAACAGAACCAGTAGTGAGCCCCACTCCCTAGTTGCAAGCAAGGCCGTAGCCAGACAAACATTTCACGGGGAGTTTGGTGGGCATCTCCTCCAATTGCCGGAGGCTAGAAAAAATTCTAAATGATAAACCGTTCTAAAAGCTATCTGAAGGGTGTTTTTTGGCAACATAACCCCCTGACTGCCAAAGGCTAGGAAAAATTATAAATAATAAACACCTCTAGAAGATATCTGAAGTGTTTTTTATGGCAACATAACCCCCCCAACTGCTAGAGGCTAGGAAAAATTATAAATACTAAACACCTCTAGAAGCTCTCTAAAGTACCTTTTATGGTAACACAATCCCCTAATTTGTACTTTTAATTTTGATATTACTTGAACCATAAATAAAGCCATATATATTTTGTTCATAAAATTTCCCCCCTGACTACGGCCTTGGTTGCAAGACTACTTAAAACATTACATACCTCTAGAAGCTTCCATAGAATCAAAAATGCAAGAAAACACTCCTATTGGTCACCTTCTAAAACATGGGCCAAGTAATTGTTTTCTTGTACCTTTAACAAACATCCCCTTGGTCATGCCTGTGTGGTCTCAAGAGGGAACAACAAACCATTTTATTATGTACTTGAAAGCGTTTATGTTATATTGTGAGTATTCCGATCACTCTCAAATTAAGGGCCAGGGTTTGCAATTACTTCCTGACTAGCAGGTTAGTGACCTTGCAAAAACCCCTTTAATTCCTACAAGGTTTCTTAAATGTTATGTTCTATAACTTGTTAATAAAAATGGTATCATTATGTCATTCGCGAAATAGAGCTTTAACGAGTTGGTCGGGACAATTTAACGTGGCCCGGCTCTGAGTGCTTCGACGTCTCTTTTCCGAACTATAAATGTTAGTACTTAAAAATAGTCACTTACTAATAATTGTATTAATAACCGACCTCGTGGTGTAGTGGTCGTGCTAGCTATGAGCCTAGGGGTCCCCTGTTCGATTACCAGCCGGCACCTATGGTTATTTTTCCCGAAAGGGAAACTAGCCCAATGGTTTCCAGGGTTAGGTTAGTTAAGCTTGAGCTAGGTTTGAGCTCTACACCTTCATACTCACTATCACCATCACCTCATCTCATTGGGACATGAAAAGAGCTTCCACGGAAAAGGATGTACGATTAGTACATTCGGGTGTCCCCTGGGCAACGGTACATTAGTACGGGCTAATATTTCCTCAAACTGAGCTACGAATGATGTAACACAATATTATTATTTTATTGTAGACTATTAATAAAATTAACATGGATTAATTCTTCAAAGAAGAGCGCCAATCATCATCATAATAAACAATAACACAGCACAAGGTAAAATAATATAAGTGACAATACTCCCATACGAATAAATTGATAGATTACGATTAACAATTAATATAATCGCATTAAAGTATTAAATAATTTAGTTAATTCCTTAATTAATTAAATAAAAGTTAGTGTATATGTTCTATGCGGATGGTTCAAACGGATGATAAAACTCTTAGCACTAAAAGTAACTTTTTTTTTAAATGTTTGCGTGTATCCCAGACCACTGAGACTAGTAAACGAGCCGTACGTCTCTACGGGTCCTGGTTCTGGTAGTTCGTAGTGAGGCACTACAGAGTGTTATATGACCTCCATCGTGTGACCGGATTCTTTTTGATAGTTCCTCGGGCGATGTTCGGGAGGATGCTAATGGAGCCGAGGTATAGTGAGGAGCAGAAGTTGTTACGTTGTCCAGACTGGTAGAGAGAGAGAGAACTACACTCCATTTTACATACAAAGGGTTTTATCTTACATATAGAAAAGTTACTGTATATACTTACATGTATCCATACGTCGAGTCATGTAATCTTTAGCTATTACTTTTGATAGATATTATCAATACAAATAATATAGTAACATGTTACTAATGTTGTCTGCAAAAAAACTTGTTTGTATTTATTTATTTGAGGTATTTAACGTGCAC
Source organism: Timema bartmani (assembly GCA_902151455.1). NCBI lineage: Eukaryota > Metazoa > Arthropoda > Insecta > Phasmatodea > Timematidae > Timema > Timema bartmani. The sequence goes on from CABFWB010002468.1 coordinate 40,232, forward strand.
TTTCTGAACCAACTGATTATATCAACACACGAAAATTTCTATAAGTGACAGCAAAAGAGCCTACCAATTTTGCCGGAAAATATATTTACATAGACCTTTAAGGGTTATTTTTACATGCCACAATTGACATGGGACCGACGACGGCTCTACTTATCCTCCGAAGTAAGTTGTGCAACATAGTTTTATCACTCAAGAAAAACCCGTTGACCCCGGCAGGGTTTGAACCCACGAACATTGGGTTCAGAGACGAGGCCATGACCATCGAGGTCAACAATATTTTTGTATTTTCTGAAAGTTTCTTCCTACCAAATTCTACTATAGACAAAGGGCGTAAAATGTAAAAGCTATTTTTAGTTTTCACGGATTGTTACTACCCATCCGGGCTATCCGTATATCTACATTGACGGAGAAGGGATGAGGAAGGCAACATTTAGTTAGAAGTTTACCTACATTTGCACAGAGGGAGAGTGAGAAACAAATTTATGAAAAATCAGCTTCACTACACCCCACCGGTATTCTCACCAGTGGCGTAGCTAGAAACCTGCATGTGTGTGTGTGGGTGGGGGTGGTGGGAATAGGTATTTATTTTTTAGCACTTATCTACAGTTCAGAGATAAAAAATATGTTAATATATTTAAATTTTTTCGTGAAAACGTTTGACCTTGAAATGATGCTAGATCTTGACTTTTTATGTGGTCCCGAACTCAAACTGGATCTTCCTGGTTACGCCACTGATTCATACCTTGACCTCCACATCTTCGACAATCTTTGTCAAAGTGACACCTTAGACCGTGCGACCACCGATGTGGGTGTTACTTTCTTAACTAGCTTTTATTCATGGCCGACTCTTTGGCAAAGTCTAAATTGCGTCAGTTTACTGGGCTAATGGTCCAGAGCTCGGTTACTCAGCATAAAACTAAATTAATGATTCATTAGTGGAATTGGGCTTTCCCCTTTTATGGTGATGCCTTGGCGGCCAAGGTAATGTTGGGTATGTCCTAGATTTCAGTTTATTTGTAATTTGGGGGCAAACGTAATAAATGAATCCAGAAAGTTCAGTGGATATTAGTGTGCATATTTATTTGACCTCCAATCTCGTCGCGTAACGCCACTTAATCATGGCTATGTATCCGCCCCGCTCCCTCTTCCTCCTCCTGCCGCCCCCGTCCCCCCCCCACCCCCCCGCCGTGGCGGGATCTAATACAAGTCTGGATTGCTATAATAAAATAATTAATTTATGGGTAGAAACTTTAAATACTTAGGTTCTACTAATTTAAACCACGATTAACTTCCCTCTTTCTACATCAGTGGTGCGTGATTACGAGGGGTACGTGATCTAAATGTCAAAAGTTAATTTAGTCTCGCTTGCCTGTGAGGTATATATTGCGCGTCTGGGCTACATCATTCGTAGCCTAGTATTGGAAAGATAAGTCAGTACTAATGCACAGTTGGCCAGGGGATGCCCGAATTTACTAATAGTACATCCTTTTCTTGAAGGTTCTTTCCATGTTGAGATAAGATGATGGTGATGGTGAGTATGAGGGTGTGGAACCATCGGAAACACTTAAACCTAACTTAAGCCTAACTAGCCAAACCCTGGTGACCGTCGGGGTAGCTCCCCTTTCAGGGAAAACTACACCAAGTACCAGCCGGGAATCAAACCCGGGACCCCTGGGCTCGAAGTGGTGTGCACTGACCACAAGACCACGGGGCCGTTTGCCTGTGAGGTGAAGGTCAGGGTTCACATCACTGCAGGACGTAGTAAGGGTGTTTACCTCAAAATTATATATTATTCTTCTCGCGTGCATATACATAATTATATGCGTACAACCCAAACAGGCATTGATATGCGCTGTATAACTTCTTTCTCACAAATTTATATAGATTTATTAACCCACACATTATTAGGTTGAGATTAATGGGAAAAAAAACTCGTTGGTCATAACTACAATAGACATGTGAACATAGCGATTATATCAGCAGATTGCTTACAAACTAACTTAATTTTAGAACATACACCACACCTCGATTCTCGGCGACGTCGGTACCCATAACCCTGGAGATAGACATGCCACTGATTTAGCCAAAGAGTCTGTTTGGATTCGAATGATTAATAAACTAAATGTTTTAGGTGAAAACGTAGTTGTATGGATCTGACGATAGTCTTTGCCTACGACTATACCGACTGGTCAGTTGGCCGGTTTGTGGAGGTAGCCTCAGTCCCATGTGGACCGGTCCTGCTTCGGGTGAGGATCCCCCCGGTAACCACCCACACCAGACAGGTGGACAGGGGTGCACAAACCGTCCAAATGATCTAAAATACAACAAATACTGATACATTCATGTTTTCATAGGGAGGGCCTTTTAAAAACACGGACATATTAATTTGCAGTCATCATTGATTGATATCACTTTACTAAGTTTATATCATTTCATTTTCATTTATTTGCTGTATTTAACGTGCACTTTATTAACCGACTGATTATATCAACACATGACTTATAAACTAACTTAAATCTAGGACAGACACAACATACTGTCCACGGCCGTTAATTTATCACTGAGAAAGGGGGCCTTGCTGGGAATCAAACCCGGGTCTCTTACTTAACTCATTAAATAATAACTAGTGTATATATATATATATATGTATAAAAGTGACAGCTGTAGATCACATGAATTAGGGTTATTTTATAGGTACGTAATATTAATACTTATCAACAGTGAGAAATGCATAGCACATGACTTAACATATGAATACTTGGAAATAGATTAGTAATTCATGCCCTTCCTATGAAGGTGTATCCCGTCCGGGTGCTCCGAGAATGTTTCCCAGGGCCTTTCATGCAAATGCGGATACACTTATTCTAAGATATACCTTTCTTATCCCCTTTCTACTAGCCCTAACGGGTAATAAGACGTAGTTCTAGGAAAATAATAATAACGTAACTTATTTCAGTTCAAGAGAATAATTATTCAATTTAAATCGTTAGGCCGTTCTCTGGAAACGCAGCAGAACCAAAGACAACATAGTTTGCAATATTTTTGTTCGAAACACTCTATATCTTCACTTCCTTCGTTTAGTTATTATAAAACTGACATACTCAATAAAAGACACGTGAATAATACACACAGAAACAAAGTGTTACAAAGTAAGAGCGCGGCATGTATGCGATATGTATGTAAGAACAGAAAGGAAGGTTGAGAGATGAACAGCACGTATTTAGGGAACATACGTCTACAATAGGCTTAAGATTTGCCTTACGATAGCTGATTTAAAGGAGTTATGGATTTGGGAAAGATTTGGTAATCATATTTATGGATGTGGAGAAGGCATATAAATAAAGTTTGGAAAGCGTTGGAGGAGGCCGAAGTAAAAAGAAGAGTTGTAAAGAGAGTGAAAAGCACGCATAGATATAACAGGAGCTGTGTTAAGACGGAGAGTGGGAGGACGGAGTTGTTCCAAATAAAAAATGGAGTGAAGCAGGGGAGTGCCCTCTCACCACTACTATTTGTAATGGTAATGAAAATGGGCATGATTCATGAATGGCAGGAAAACTCGAGGTGTAAAATCTTCCTTTTTGGAAAATGTCCATATTTTTTTTATCGTGGAAAACATCTCTAAATGGAATAGATGCAGTCGAGATGTACAAAGTTTAATTTCTCCTACAGACGTGCACACCAGAATCATCATCAATTGTGTTACAATAAAGCAATGAGGCATAAGCAATTCCATTTCTCTTTTCACGTTCTAGATTCGATTACAGCGTTTGGTGGTTTAATGTTTCCTTAACATTGGGTCTTACACAGACCAGATATGGTGATGCTTCAATATCATAGTCAAAGCCACTTTCCATCCAGTGGAGATTTTCATGGAAAAGTCATCTATAATGGACATAATATTGGATTTTCTAACAAATTCAAATTCACCCCCGCACCTCCCCTCCCTTACCACCATCCTTCTCGTCAATCGTCCCCGAACCAACCCCACTATTGATGGAATTATATGTGTGTGTTTATGTATATATAAGGTCCTATGTGCCGCCTCCCCAACCCAGCAGCTTCATCACTTGCGTAGTGGGTCGCATGCCACCACTGCGGGTAATTTTTCCGATTGAAAATTTCCCGGTAAATTTCCATCGCTAGTTGTAGTGACCATTATTTAAACTTAAATAATGTATGTCCATTTGGGGCGGATACCGCGAATCATTCCATTAGCCAAAACCGCGATGCATCGGCCTTCAACACAATGTATTTACTAGCTTCTTTTTTTTCAAACTGCATCTTAGTATCCGTTCGGGTAAATTAATTACGCTAGTGGAATAGAGATGAGGCAGGTAGAATTTTTGAGGAAATAAAACTTCATTATCCTAGAAGTAAAGTGGGAAACAATGTAATAAAAATCACCCACCGTACACCCTCTGAGATTCGAGCCCCGATCTCTCCGTCACATGCGAACCCGTCCATAGTTGCAGCATAAATTATACAGAATGTTTCCGGATTATATCGATACATTTCGGTAAGTGATAGGGGATCGAAAAAAACTAACTCAAAATGTTCTTTGGGGATAAGCTCGTTTTCGCTTCCTTTTCAGGCAAACAAAAAAAAACTAAATAAAAACACCAAACACAAATAATATTATGCATATTAAAAAAAACCTTGTCATAAAAGTTGCACAACATTAAACTATCACTAAGATTACCAATCATTTGTTCCGATCTTCAGTTTAGTTTTAGATCCGGTATGAAACATTATGTGAAAGTTATCGACAAAGAAATAAAGTTAAAGATTGCTTCCAAATTGTACAAAGCTTGTCTCCGGGCTGGAGGCCATAATTTTGAACATAATAAATTAAATGTTTTATTTTACACCTATACCCTAGTTTAGTTTTGATTTTATTGCTTTTTTTTTGCTCTTTGCTCGAAAATAAGTGATAGTAAGATGATCTCCAAAGGACATTTTTGAGTTAGCTTTTCAATCACCTACCACTTCCCAACGGTTGGTTGTTTAATCCGGGAACACCCCGTTGCCTTTTACACTGAATATCTATGAGTGAGCTCGAAAGAACTTAGAAATTTTGATGGAAAGGTTTTTCACATACCTTCTAGAGTTCTACATATCACAATCAACAGGGGACCGACGGCTTCACTTCCCCTTCGAACGATTTTTATATCGCAAGAAAAATCCGTTGACTTCGGCGGGGTTTGATAAAATGAACATCGGGTCCTGAGGCGAACACTTTACCCCTTGACCACCGAGGTCAACATCTTTTCAACCTATCAGATCGAAATTAGTATCAGTCTGTTAAACGTCTAGGACTTTCTTTATATTTTTTATGACGTCACCATTTATTGAACGCAGGCACCTCTTGACGTCGTCCTTTTTTTTTATGACAGCGAAATGTGCGCTACCCTAACGTGATGTATTTTAATATTTATGTAGTAACGCCATTTAACGACACTGTAATGTTTCTCAAGAAAACTTTTTTTTTTCTTCATTCAGGTTCTTTAATAATAAATCTTTAGCGGTAAAGTAACGTCTCGTTGGGTTTTACAAGTACTCATGTGTGTGTATTTGGTGTTTGGTGTAATATGTTGGTAAGATATTTTATAACCCTTGTTATGAGCTAGTAGGTAATGTACTGTAGATAGACTAACTAACACACATTAAAACTCACACGCAGGTAATTTAATAAGGATCGAAATGGACACACTACGTGTCCAAAAAACTTTCATAACGTTCGCGGTTGGAAAAAAATCGCTACATAAATAACTAAATATTTGGTAGTAGAAAAAAAACTTGTATAAGTGTCCATTTTTACGGGTTCCATAACGTTATTTGTACTAACTTAAATGTGTTGACTGTAAAATACTTTAGAATCAGAGTTTTGAATTTATGCTGAAAAATTCATATAGGCCCATCCATAATTTAAAGAGTATGGGCTGGAAAATTAAAGCTATCGAAATCAACCCTGAATTTAAAAAAATACTTATCTTGGCAAACAACTCAAAATATGGTCTCAAAAGGGGGAGGGGGGAATCTTTTATTGAACGTGTTAAACAGTCTACATTTCTATTGTACCTAGTAAATAACATTAAAAAAAATAGTTGGAGGCTTGACCTGTAAGCACATTTTGTGTATGCATGACACCAACGTTTCAGCGTGTAACCCTGATTGATGTTTCGAATGCGACCCCCGTCCTTGAGAGGTCGAACGGAGCCGCCACATAATGTGCGTGTGATACCCTGTTTGGTACCTCATCTCGCTTTCCATTCCACCGACCAACGCAAGGTCTTCGATAAGATTAAGTCTACGCACCCGCCCTGTCTGTATATACTATAATAATAATAATAATAATAATAATAATTGCAATTGAATGACAGGTACGCATTACCGCCCTCTGGTTTTCTTTTTTTGTTGGATGTGAAAAGGGAAGGGGCGGGGGGTTAGGGGGCGTCTAGGTGAAACATACATTAAAATAGATGAGTAAGGAATGACGCCACCAGCGCTAATGGCGAACCCACTTCAAGAAGGAATTACCCTACCATTCGTCAGCTGTTGCAATTAAAACAAAAATACTTGATTTGGATGGTGAATGAGGATCGCAGCTTACAAGGGAATATCACTTAAAAGAACGAGAAATTTAAAAATATATCCATCCGTCGTGTTAAAGAATGGTTAGAATGATCTGCAACGAGTTGAAAAGAACCCTGGTTTGATTCCTGGTAGAGTTTAGCTGATATATATTACTTGGTTTGTCGGTGACAAGTAGTTTGGGTTCCGAGTCCTAGCCAGGTCTACTGAGCTGTTTTTCCTTAATTAGCTTCCCACTTTTCCTCACGCAAATACCGGTAAATTTACTCTTAATTTAACCTCCTCGTCCCTACCTCGTCGATGTGATTATCGGATGATAGCCTGAATTAGAACTTGGGTTCCTCGGATCATCCACCCACTCATTAGTGAGCACACAGAGTAAGCGTCAAGTGTGTATGTACGGGTTTACCTGGGACAGATAGGTTGGGCCTCGAACCCTTGTCGGATGACCTGAGGTGTTTTTTTCTGAATGGTTTCCCACTTTCCCTTTACTAAGATTTAAATATATTTATTTTATCCTACCTTCCTTCTACCCACACTATAAATTTGGACGGGTAGTAAGACTTATTGAAAAAAAAAGTCAACACTTGTATAGTTCTAGCTAGTATTTTGAATATACCAAAAATGATTTAACGTTGTGTCTACCTTTAATGAAAGTCATTAAATAAGATTTTGGTCTTTAAAGTCAGTGAACAGTCATAAATTAACTTTACCGTGAATTTTTGTGAGCCAAGTTTATTGTGCAGGTAAGAATAGTTCGTTCTTTTTATACATGGCTGCTTGTGACCTTAGCTCACTCGGTAGCGTGTTTGTCTATTGAGCTAAGGGTCCCGGGTTCTATTTGTGCGAATGTTTTTATCATTGGTGAAATATGGGTTTCCCCTTTTATAGTGATGAACTAACGGTCAGGGGTTGGATGATGTGTCTGTTCTATATTTTAGTTAGTTCATAAGGTGTGTATATTATAATAAGTCGTTTCAGAACGTGCACGTTAAATACTTCAAATAGCCTAAATGAAAAAAAATATATATTTGGCTCAAAATTATCTTCAGTTTCAACGACTTCCCAGTGTTAAAATAGTTCAGATATTAATATAAAAAAAGACAGAAAGTAAAATGAGTAAGAAAAAATGCAACCGGGGACAACCTATAGTAGTGTAAAGGATGTGGATGGGCATTTTTTCTTTCTCTCTTTCTTTTTATTTTATGTTGATCTTCAGTATAATTATGTATAGGTCATGAAAAAGTCATGATATAATGGTTTATAATCCGATATGAACCCTGTTTAGTGATAATTTTGAAACTACTCAAATTAGGTTTTGTTGCGTTAGTACCTAGAAACTTTTAATTTTATTTTTTTAGATGAACTTTCTTGTAACGAATGTTGTGTAACCGCTTCATCTTGACCCTGACATGTCATTAAAACTTTTACTGTTTTGTGTTGGTTAGACTTTAATGTATTGACAGTATGCTGCCAGCGTTGACTGGGTTTTACTAATGAAAATGTCTATGAAATGTTTTAGTTGGTTTCTATTTTATAAACAAAATTGTGTACGTAACCCATTTTTTTATCAAAAGTTTTTTTGTGTGCCATAGAAACTCAACAAGATTTCAAATAATTTACTTATGTTACCATTAAGGAGAAATCTCTGGTACGTTAATCAATTTCAGGTGACAATTTTTGTCAAAACACATTCCCTTTGGTAGGCTAGAAAAACGATATAGGACCTCAATTTTAGTTGTATTGTTAATCTAAAAGTTTATTTTTTTTACTTTCTCATATCAAAAGAAAGTATTGTAATCGTGAATATTTTATACCTCGAGATTACGCTGAATCAACATTTATTTACGTTTTATGTGTGTCATAACAACAACAAAAAAGTGGATTTTACCATTCTCTCTGTCCCTGGCCACATATCTGAAACAGTTTGATGGATTTAGTTCATACTTAATATTTAGATGTTATAGAGAAATATCTCAGGCTTTTTTTTCTTAATATAAATTTACCCTAGTCCACAGACAAGATATACACCAGACACACATCCTTACGGGCGTTTCGCTGCGCTCCTTGAGCTAAGTTGAGTCCTTGGGCACTAGGTTGTGCTAGTTGCATTTCTCTGTGATAGCGTCATTTCCAAGTGAAACAACTCGCTTTCAAATTATTGTTCACTGTAAAGAGGTGGTGGTTCTGGCTTTACAATAGAAGGTAATTTTTGTCTGTTATCTAGTAAAACCATCTTTAAAGTGAACTTGTTTTTTTAATACATGCTTGATAATTTGGAATTTTATTATCCTTTTTATAATATCTCGCTCATTTCAACTGTCCATCATAGATTTCATGTGGAGTGTTTTATTTAATACAGTTGCACTTAGCGATGCACTTAGCCATCCCCGTATTGAAGAACTCAATCTCTCCCAGTGAGGGCGGCCATTTTAACCTGGAGGCTGCGAGTCTGGCGTACACCTTGTCTGTGCCCTAATCCTAAAATTAAGGGTAGTTTTATGAAAGAGTGATTTTTTTAAATTCAAAATATTTAGAAAATGGCCCAAATAATTTGATTTAAAACTGATATCTAGAGAATGTTTTACCTGACAAGTAATACTGTATATAATCTGCATAGGTGACCGCGTAATTTAAGGCGTCGATCTCGTAATAGACTTTTTTGCTATGATAAGGAGATTAAAGTTTGAATTCCGGTTGAGTGTACTCAGGGTGGTTTTCCTAAACGGTTTTCCACTCTCCTTTCACATAAATGCAGGTACATTTTCGCTAAATTAAACCTTCCTCATCCCTAACTCATGAGCGTAATCAGTACATATACATATAACCTGAACAGGTAGTTAGACGCGGTGCTAAAAAAACCACCGTATACTTGTACTTGTATTTTGGGTAAAAATTAGTTAAGATGTAGTTTACTAATGACTCAATTTTTGTTAATTTGATTATTTTAAGAAATGGTTCTTGCGATTTGGTTCAAAATGGGTATCTAAGTTTTTATATCATAAATAATTATTTAATTATATATTTGTTTTTCTTATAACTGATTTTTGAAAATACCGTAATTTAATTTTTTTTAAATAAATTAAATTATTTTGTTCAAAATTGATATTTGGAGAATATTTTACATGGTAATTATAATGTTGTTGGTTTTCATAAAATACATTACTTTAAGGATAGTTTACTTAAGACAAATTTTAGAAAAGTTGAACTATATTTCGAAAATGGCAGGGGTATCTGGGAATACTTTTTCACTATAAATTCAAATATAATTTTATTTTTACAGTTATAAATCATTTGAGAGTAGTTTACAAATAACTTAGATTTGAATACTTTTTTTTTTCCAAGCTTTAATAGACTACACGATTGGTTCATACCGTGTATTAGTTAAAACTGTTGTAATCTGATTAGAAAATATTTGGATGTTAGGAGTGTTTATAGTACTTCACTAGATTAAGTTAGTTATATATTTCAAGGTTAGACACCTTAGCTCAGTCAGCAGCGCCTCTGCCTATTGAACCAAGATGCCATTGGTTACATTCCCTGCAAAATATCATTTGTGAAATTGGGGCTTTTGGCTGGGGTATTATTGGGTGTTTTGTCAATCCTAGAATTAAGCTAGTTTGTAAATCTTGTGTTGGTATAACAAGTCAGTTCACAAAATTAAATACCCCAAATTAATAGTGAATACTGTATTCTATATAACGCAGATCAATATTTTTAACATTATTTTATTTATTAGATAAATGTTCTCTCTTGATCTTCTCCTTATAGGCGTGAATAGGCTACTTACTCATTAACTGACCTCGTTGTGAGTTGTATCAAGATAAATAATAGAGATGAAAGCAATTTAACAGCTAACCTAATAAAGGTTTACTGGTGCAAGTAGGCCTATATGTGATGAAAGTTTTAGAGATTTCATAACCAAGTGCGTTTATTCCAGTCTTGGAAGCCTACCTGCGGGCACGTTTCCCCACGTAATGATGTGCTTTTAAGGTGCACGTACTCACTCTAGTGGAGACAAGCTATAATAAGCACTCGTTATGTTCCTTCCAATACCAACCTATAAACATCAAATTAACGTCGAGGCCGAAAGGAAAAACCTGGCAAATATAACGAGTTGATCGAAAATCAATGTTGAATTTTTATCATGAATCTTTTATGGATTTTTTTTGCGAAATGGCGTGATGTTTGGAAATTAAGGTACTGTGGCTTTGTTTTATTGTAGCTAGGTGTTTTATCAAATCATTTTATTATTTTATTTTGCCTTAGGAGGTGTTTATTTTATGATGTGGCTTTGTATATGCTTCCAGAGAGCTGTTCAAATAATTTTAGTGTTTATTTTAGCACTTAATTTGGAATTTTATGATCTTTTTATATAAGATCTCGCTCATTTATAATGCCTATCATAGATTTCAAATGGAGTGTTTTATTTAATACAGATGTGATTTTCAATTAAGTGATGCAGTCGCTTTTTAATGAAACCAATCTTTAGGAGTAAATTATTACAGATGTTAAATGATAATATTAATGCATCAGATTCACCCTGGCTATATAGTCATTATTTATTACTGACTTATTCATACTACCCGCCCTGGCTATCCAAATTTAATTACACTAATTGGACCCACTTCGGTGGTCGAATGGTCTTTGGCGTCATTCTCGCAAGAAACCGGACTGCCGATTAAATAAATTGGGGTTTGAGTCACGGTCGGGTGTACTAAAGTTGCTTTTTCTTACAATTATTTTCCACTCTTTCCTTCAGAGAAATAAGGGCACACTACCTCTAAATTAATCCTTCCTCCTACTTAGCACATAACAATAATTAGTACATATGTGTACAGCCCGAACGGATACTAAGACGCGGTGACAGAAAAATAAACTATTTGGGTAGGAATATGGAAGATAAAATCTGAAAATGTACCCGCATTTTTATGGAGAGTGAGAAACATTTTTAGGAAAACCCACCTGGCTGGGATTTGAACCCCGAACTTACTGTCACCCGGAAAACAAGACTATATGAGCCTGAAATTTAGCACGCGTTCCAACCGAAGTCTTTTTCTTATTCTAAATGAAACAAAACACATTCTCTGATTTAGGTTTATATTACATCGCTCCGGTAGTGTTAACCTGGAATTCCACAGTAACGTGATCGACTCTAAACCGGGAAGCTGAGGTTTAAGACCCAACTGGATATAGAATCTTCCATTAATAGTTTTACATTCTCTCCCAGATGAATATTGATGCATTTCCTTAAAATCAATCCTCAACCCGTGATCCTGGATTAGGGCTATCCATTAATAGCTCACACCTGAAAATAAGTTTGGCATTAAAAAAATAGCCATCACACTGATTCACCAAAGCAAACTTTAAAAAAAATAATCGTTGCAAGTAGTATTTGTCAACTTTCTAGTTTTCACAACCCAATTTCCAGAATTTTGTTTCGAAAAAGTTTATATTGAAGCTCAAACCTCAACGGCAGAAAAAGAAAGGTTTGTTTCGTCCCAAAAGATGGCTGAAACGTCGTAAACGGTTGACCTGGCCCAAACCAAAGAAAGGCTTCTATTATAAGCCCGCATTAATGGGATTTCAGGGTTCGAATACCGGCCGGGTGTACTGAGGCTGTTTATTTTTCCTAAATAATTTTTCCCTCATTTTCTTTTATTAGCACCGTATCTTAACGATTCAGGCTATGCGCATATTTACCAATTACGCTAATTAGTTACGGATGAAGAAGGTTGAATTTAGAAGAATTGTACCAGAATTTGCTTGAAGGGAGAGTCAAAAACCATTTAGGGAAAACCACCCTTAGTACATCCGACCAAGATTCGAGCCCCAATCTCCTTGTCATTTGGTAATCTAATATATTGCGAGAGTGACGCCTTAGACCACGTGGCCACCGAAGCAGGTACTTTTCACTCTTCCTCCACGCAAATGCGACTCAAAAATTCTGTCTCCCACTTACCTGATTTGTTCAAATATGAGGATAGCCCGGATGGGTAGTAAGTTGCGATGCTAAAAAAATTAATCATCTAATGAGATTGTGAAAATACGAGAGAAAAGGATCGTATGAAAAAGAGACGGAGGGATTGGGGATAAAGAGAGGGAGATTGACCCAATATGCCTTGCAAGGTTTTAATCTCGTCCGCGCGATCTACGTGCTGAACTTTTCAACAACTAGACAAGAGTCCCACTCTAATTACAGCTGTTGAAAAATTGCTCTCTAGCGGCACCAATTTTACAACGAGTACGTGAAATAAATTGGATGTATATATTTTTTATTCTTCAAAAATAATATTTCAAAAAAAAATGCAAGTATCCACGGAACATGAGTTTTAGTTAGAAACAATGATAACAAAAATAAAGCCATCCAAAGTAATAAATAGTATTTCTGTTTTTCGAGTACTTGATACAGGGCCTTTTACTTTTGTTATAAAATTACCAAATATATTGGCGGGCTCATTCGTTTCTCACAAACGTTGTGTTACTTTGAAAGTGGTGTCAATTTACATCGCTTGACAGATCGACAAAATATACTTATTTATGAATTAGGCTAAAATGGGACAACTCGCAACAGTGTTCATCAGCTTGTAGATCACGAAAGAAAACTAGCTGATCATTAAAAGTTGATCTGTGAGTCTTCTAAACTCGCAAATATATCAAGTAGGTATTTAAAAATAATATTTGATTTTGACCAATATAATCTTGATCGGTCATAATTATTATTGGTAGTGTTAATAAGAAAACGAAATAGTTTTACATGAAAATATACATTTGATTTGTTCTATTTTTTTTCTAGAAGGGTGGGAACAAAAATATTTGGGGGACCTTTATTTTAAGTAATAAATATTAGATTATATATACTATTAAAAATCAAAAATAGAATGGAGAAACCATGGAAGATCGCGGGACCTTTGGTAAGTTTACAAGTCGATTGGCGCTCAAAAATGTTGCCGATCTCGTCTAGGCCGTCAATCTCGCAATAGACTGTACTGCAGATACCGGGGAGGTCGGGGTTAAAATCCCCACCGGGTGTCCTGGGCATAAAATTCGGGGCCCAAGCAAATGCGGGTACATTTCTTCTATATCCTACCTTACTCACCCCTATCTCATTAGTTTAAACTCTCCTGTAACCTAAACTGCCAGTAAGACGCGGTGCACAAAAATAAAATTGGCCTGTCTTTTGGTAGAATTTAATCTCCAGGAAAATATCAAAATTACTGTGACTGGACAGATAAAATAATAACTACAATTCAATTTTCTTAAAAATAACCTTTTAGAAAATAGCAACATATTTTTCCGTGGTCAGCATTAATAACATTTTACTGTTTTATTAGTGTTATTTTATATTTATTGATAATCTTTAAAAAAAGTGACAGCTGCAGATCACGTGACCTGGCGTATGAATACGTGAAATAGATCTAGTAACTTCTCTAACTCTCAGATAAGGCTCTTTCTATGAAAACTGAACTGCATCTTCGTCACCGCCGCCCTGGACCGATTCAAGACACCCTAGACTTGTGGTCGACCACGCTGAATCCCTCCCGCCCGCCACCTCCCCCAAATTGTGAGGTGTACAGTGTACAGTGTTCTTCCCACAGTTAAAACGAGAACATGTGGGTGACCTCCGCCCACCGGCCCTGTGCGCCGTCAGAGAGGAAGTGAGTGGGAAAGAGGAGAGGGAGAATCGGGCCTTTTATTCGTGTATCCGGTGCCGGTCAGTCGAGAACTCATGACCGTCCTTCATACCGGCCTCCTCCTCCCCCTCGGTCCAGGAAATCCCATTCAACAACCGTGATTTGAATGGGACTCGCATCCATCAAACTGTTGTTGGAATATGACGGGGAGTACGTGAGAGTTGGGTCGAACGAGTTTATAATATCTGGCAGTATTGTGTACAGTCCGATTCTCACAGGAAGAAAGAAGACTTATTGCGGCCAAAATCCGATCATATTTTATAGGTACAGTAAAGCGTCGATAATTTGGACTAAGTGGGGATCGACCCAGTCTGGATTTTCGAAGGTACAGTACAGTACACCTATACCAAGAAATAAAAAAAAACATAAATGGGATAGGATACTTAAAAACTCAGTGATAAGGTAGAAACATTTTCACTTTTTATCTAAACAACGAACCAACAAATTGTTTTTTGTTGCTAAATATCACAAATTCTGAAGGAATATAATAAGCAAAAGTATAAAAAAAAGTTCCCTTTTTTTCTTTTTTTTGAACAAGGGTTGAATTTTTTGGTGGCAGTCTATGATATCTTGATACCACTGTGGTTATATTTATAAATAATATTTTTTCTTAGCGATCCAGATTTTTGACGTCCGAATAATCTACACTCTACTGTATTTATAATAGGTATCAAAAGTGACTGCTGCAGGTAATATGACCTGACGTATGCATCCTATGGGGCTCTTTATTATCTTTTTTCTTCTATCCACAAGGCAATGTTTCTAATATTAAATCAATCTCCATTTCTCAAATTAGAATGGTAGCCATTCGAGTTCATTAGGACTGTTTTTTTAATTTGTAATCATGTTGGTAAGAAGACTGTCCTTGATTGATGTAGAGGAGGCTTTCACCAAACCGGTGATTATGTTTCCTTCCGGTGAATGATGAGGATGTCACTCCGACTGTCATGCGCACTAAGTTGTTTCATGTGTACAGTTATAGTGGAACTATTTCATGGATTCATTCTGGGCGACCATTGAATGTGTTTGTTTCCATTTAGTTTTTTTCACAAGTTCAATTTGAGAGTACACACTCCGTTTGCTATGTGAGGTAGCAGTCTTTCCTTGAAAGTATTACAATATGGCCCTATCCTATAAGATACGTCATAGTGTAAACATTCAATGTAAGCATGCAATCTTTCAAGTTAGACAAAGGGTGTATGATTCTGAAAAACTAAATGAGAAGTGGTAAAATGATATTTTTTCTGGTATTTTAGAGTAAATGCCCTCACATTTTCGTAGAGGAGATGGGAAAAATTACAGTAATAAATTAAATGTTTAAAACCACCCACTTTGCTACTAGTCGAGATTCAAACCTTAAACTCTTGCGTCAACATCAATCCATTCTATTTAGATACTGACACCTTAGACTCTTTGACCACTGGTTTGGGCTATAGCCTTATAAGTGACAGTGGCTGACCTTTACCGAAAATACACAACATTTTAATAGGTACCTGAGCTATAAGTGACATAATTATGTAAAAGGACACAACTTCTAAATAAACTTATGGAAAATAATATTATATCCATTGATAACTGTCTAGCAAGTTTTCTTTGTTTTTCTACATCGCGTTTCACTGCCCGAAGTAGGGATGAGAATCATAGAATCTAGAGGAAATCTACCAGCATTTTCGTGGAAAGAGTGTAAGGAACAATTTAGGGAAAACCACACATAATACACCCATCTGGGGTTCGAACCCCCGGCCTCTCCGACATCGCCAATGAGCTTGACCTCTATACCGCGTGCCGACTGGTGCGGATGAGTAGGCTAATTTTGTTGGAATTCACTGACTATATTTTGTGTGAATGATATTTGGTATTAGTTGTATTTACATAGAATTGTATGATAAATACTAAGTTTGCTTAGTTGTCTAAAAAACTTTAAAAACATCGAAAATGAATGCAAAAAGAAGTGTGTGTAATTTTTAAAATGATTAGGTGAAGTAGTAGTTATTCAATATTTCTAATAAACCCTCACTACCTTAGTAGCGAGTTTGGCAGCAGAATGAAGTTTCTCGAATCGGATGACATAACACATAAGCGCAAAATGGAAATTGCTCAGCACCAATGCATTAACTTACCAGTTTTATCTGAGCTGTATCATTAAGTAAATTAAACATTACAACTCTATCCCTAGTGAATATACCGACAAGTTATTACTAAGTGTGCGTTGGAGATTAGTTCTTTGAGGTGAAAGTACCCAGTGTGGTCGACATGGAAATATAAACAAACTTGTCGACGTTCTTCAAGGTCTCGTGCTGCGTTTGTGTTCCTAAATTCGTTGGCTAGTAGCCTATTAGAGGCTAATAAAATTCAAAAGAATCCTCTCCCCGTCCCACCATAAAAAATAAGGGTAGTAAGGCCCTGATTTTTATTGGAAGCCCACTTTCTATCACCAACATTGATTGAAAGTAACTAACATTTGACATTTTAGAAATATGTCTTCATTTTGATGTTTGAAGTAAAAAGTTATCAAAAGCTTCCAATAATACTTCCTTTAGGATTACTTTATAATGTATCTTTAAGATATTAATCAAAGGGACTGAGAATGTATACCCTGATTTTGGTTGGAAGAACAGTAGAGAAAATCAAAACCTATTTCTTTGCGGCCAACATTGATAATATTTTCTTATATTATTTGTGTTATTTGATAGGTATTGATAATAGCTATCAAAAGTAACATCGTCAGATGACATGACTTTATGTATGAATATATTAACATTGTTTTAGTTACTTTAGTAACTTACTTCTACTGCTCTTCCTATCAAAATCATACTTTAAATACAACTGCAGTATCCCCCCCCCCACCCCTCCCCCCCCACCCTGCCATTATGGCGAAATGAGTTTTCAGTTTACAAATATCAGACTTCCAATGAAAATTAGAGTCTAGCTTGTATTTTCTGTTACTTATTTGTGAAAGCGTTGGTTCAGCGGATATTTTCGTATCACCTCCTCAGCTTTTCTGTTTTCTTGTTAATCTTACTTCAGGTTCGAATGTTGATGAAAATGAGTAGTAAAGTAACAAGAAAGAAGGAATTTCCCCAAGATCTGTATTACTATTCACAGTTGTTTGTAATTAAAATTGCCTGGATATTCTCTACTACTGGTACGAACACGAACACACCATATTGAAATATCCTGCGTATATATAGTCGGATCGTCATAAGAATAACCTACAATAATTACTGCAGTCTAATTTTCAAAGGAAGGCCCCCTCTCCTTTCACGTATTCATGACTCAAGTTGTGTGGGATTTACTGCTGTGACACCCGCCTCGGTGACGTACTCGGTGACGTAGTTGGCTAACGCGCTAGTTTCTTTTTGAGCTTGACTGCCGAGGACGGGGAGATCGAGGCTCGAATACTCAGTGAGTTGTGTGAACTGGGGTGGTTTCCCTTAAATGGTTTCCTCTTCTCCCTTCACGCAAATACGGGTTTACTTCTTCTAAATTCAACCTTCCTAATTCCGAATCTATTAGCTTAATTAGTACTTAAGCGTACAGCCCGAACGGGTAGTAAGACGTGGTGCTAAATAATAAAAATAAAATACATCTGTCACTTTTGATAGAAACTTATAAAATAGCACAAATAATATAGTAAAATAATATCAATGTTGGCCGCAAAAAAAAAGTATTTCTTAAAACAGTTATTTTCAACCTTTTAAAACTAGGCGCTAAAATTGTCCAAGGTACACGACCAATTTCTTAAGAAGGTAGTTCATCACTTAAAAAATGAATATTAAAGTGGAGTTTCTAAGTTCAATGGCTTAAACTCTAAAAATTGTATTTTTTTTTAATGTTAATCATGGACATAGAAAGATTTATATTTATTCCCAAAAAAAATTTCCGCTCCTTTTTTATCTTTGCCCAAACTCCCGCGGCACACCCGCTGACCCTTCGTAACACACCCAATGTGCCACGGCATACTGGTTGAAAATTTTTGTTCTAAAATGTTCTTTTGACCATTCCACTGTACAGAGTTTTCCTTTGGGATTGCCTTTTAGGTGTTTTTTTTTCATGCCCGATACTGTACTCCCAGTTGTAATCCAACCTTGGATAACGCGTACAACCTTCACCTCTTGAGATTCGTGAGCTGTTGGCGGAGCAAGGTTTATTTCTCTCTCTCTTTCTGTCTCTTAGGTATTACATTTTGTGTTCACTCTGCTGGAACACTTTTATTCTTATTATTTATGGCATGAAAAATGGTTTAAGTAAAAAGTAGCCTACGTTGTTATTTCTAAAAACTTTATTGTTAGCCTTAGATTTTATTTCTCACGTTATTCGAGTTTACTAAACATCCGGGTTCTTCTCGGCATAGTCATACCGATTAGGTAGGAAAGAGGAAGATAAAATTAAAAGAAGTGCACCTGCATTCGCGCGCGCGTGTGTGTGGAGTGTAAAATAATTTGGGAACAACCATCTTAGTACTAGAGTCCCATACTTTAACCCCGACTTTACCGTCACCGACAAATCAGACATGACGAGACTAACTCCTTTGATCCTGTGTGGGTGATAGTGTATTAAATAAACAAAATAGAGGAGAGGGTAACTTTTTCTCAATTAAANAATTCTTTTGTGACATAAGGTATTCAACGAGATATGTATATTTAAAAAAAATCACGTGTGTGCTAAACTTTCCGAAACGTGTACAATGTGCAAATGAGTAAATTGAGGGACCGGAAATTGGTGTACGATAGGAAATTTTGGTGGGGCTTGGAAGGATTTTGTTTTCAGAGAGCAGATATTGGCGCATAGAATGCAAATCACGTGACGCCACTAATTGTTTAGCCATGGGTCAGCACTATAAAATAAATTTTTGTGTGGGGGGGAGGGGGGGGGAGAAATGAGTTAAACGTGAATACTAATATAATGAGTTTGGGAAGGAGGGGAGGGATGATACTAAATTATTCGCTGATTTTTTGAACATTTTACGCAACATTTCATTTTTTATACATAATATTTACAAAATTAGAAGGTAGATGAAATCATTCGCGATTTGTTTTGAAAAATATCCGCAACACTGCAATTTGAGGGTGTAATATTTACAACATTGCACTAGTATTTTTTTTTACACATCAACAAAATCATAGGGTAAAGGAAATCATTCGCAATGTTTTGTTTTCTCTGCACAATATTCAGAACATAAAAGGGTATATGAAATCGTCAAAATATTTGCGTATTATTCACAAAATTATAGTGACCATACAAAATAATTCGCTAAAGCTACTTTTATAAATTCATACGTTAAACCATAGTATGATCCTTAGCTATCACTGTAAAAATAAAGATTATTAATTCCAATGCTGATAACAAAAATAACTTAATATGTTCTAAATCTACCTTTATACTGAGTTTTGCACTATACCGTCCAGTTTTCATAGGAAGAGACTTAAGTAAAATGTAACTTTTTTTTTTCAACCAACATTGATAACATTTTAATTTGTTACTACACTCTGAGGGAACTGTATGGTTACTATTAGGAAACCGCGTTGTCATTTTCTTGTTTTCGTGCGGTCAATCTTTGCTTAAATATAAGACAGATTTTGCAACGCTGGTTCGTAGAGGTTGCCAGTACCCCCTTCATACTCCAACGCACCATTTCCGAAATAACTGAGGGCGAGGAGATTTGGCAACAGTTAACTGAGAGAGAGCGAAGATAAAGCTTTCCTCCATAAGAGCTGCAGTTCCTTCAAAAGTGATATTTGGTTTAGTGTTTTATAGGTATTGATAATATTTATAAAAAAAATACCTTTTCAGATCACATGACTTGACCTATGAATACGTGAAAGTAGATCGAAGTTCCTTCCTATGAAATTTGACTCTTAAGATAAATGTGAAAGGATTTTTTTTTCATTGCTGGTGATTTTAAACTCAAGGCTCCTTCCTCCACGTGTGTGCCACGAATTGGGCGCGGTTTGGTCACGTGGTGGCCTAGTTTTCTCATAGTTTGGTTCGCGTTTGGAGCAGCCGTATTAAACCAGTGTTGATAATTAATTATATGCGTGCGCGAATAATAATTATTTAAGAGTCATGTGTTACATACTGGCCACAATGCGTTTCATTACATTTCATTACATCCATTAGGTGATGGGCTTAAAATAGAGATGGAACGCTTGAATAATCGATTCACCGAATCCCTCAAATCATACGCTATTCGAGAGATCCGGGATTCATAAAAATCTCAAAAGATTATCTCGAATACTTTAATATAAAGACCTCGACTGTTAATAATGATTTTAAGCAATTGTGTGGTTGGGAGAGTAACAAAGGACTAAATTGTATTAATATAATTTATTTACTAAAACCCACTTCGGTTGCCGCATGGTTTAACGCACTACTCTCGCAGTAGGCTAGACTGCCGATGACGGGGAGATCGAGGTTCGAATCTGGTTCAGGTGTACTAAGGTTTTTTCCAAAATAGTTTCCCTCTCTCCCTCCACGCAAATACAGGTACACTTTCTATAAATATAGCATTTCTAATCCCTGAAAACATTAGCGTAATTAGTACATAGCGTATAACCCGAACGGGTAGTAAGACGTGGTGCTAAAAAAAATCAAAAGATTGTTATATTTGTTGTTAATGTTTAAATAAACATGAGAAACAAAAATAACATATGTCAGTGGCACCAAGCCTTGAAAAACTTTTTTTTATATTTATTTTATTCTAATTTGGATTCGAGATTCGAAAGAAAATTTAAGATTAGGATTTGAGATTCGAATTCAAGTAATATAGGATTTAACCCCTTTCTTGTTTAAAAGACAAATAATTGGATACATATTTACACTTAATTTTGTAAACATATCATTACGTAGCACTAAAAACCAAAGCGTTGTTTTGAGTGTAATATGAATGTCACTTTCTTAAGTAAGTTTGTTTGTAAGTCGTGTTCTGATAATACCCTGTGTTTATGTAAATCTTAAATATGGTCCCCAAAGTTTAAAAAAAACTTTACACCAACTGAAATACATTTAATCGCGCTTTGAAAATAAATACATAGCTCGTGTTTTTGTATTAGTACTTTAAAACACCAATGCCCTAACAGCCCATTCCAAGGGCTAGAGGCTGAAAGGGTAACTCAGAGAAAATGAATCCGCGTTAACGTGTAGAGAAAATGGGGAAACCCACAGTGATAACTCACATGGTGTAACCATCTCTGGTGCACCCGAGCGAGATTCTAAACCCAGTCTCTTTGTCACCGTCACTTCACTCTTTTGCGAGCTTGAAGCCTTAGACCGTGGGTGTATTTTATAAACGTACTTGAGCGATTACAATGACCAGCGGTTGGCAACCTACGGCCCACCGACTAATTTTATCTGACCCGCAAAAGATTTAGCAAACAAACCATTATTACTGGGTTCATAAAAATATAATAACTAGTTACTATCTGTGAAATATAAAATGGAAAATTTTGCTGGATTAAAAAAAAAGGCAAGCCTTTTAAAAAAGAAAGATATATACAGGACTCGCGATATATAAAAGTCTGCCGACTTATAGAATCCGATCCTTTTTTTAATACTGGATCTCCCTTAACCATTTGTATCTTGTATCCTCTGTCTTCCCCCCCCCCCCCCCCCCTCTCATTCCTTTGTCTTTTCTTCAATGATAATTATTCTTTGTTTGATATNATGGAAGAGATATCAGACGTGGGATTCTTGTTGAATCAAACGTAAGGTAAGAGATAATTGGATTAGGGGGGGGAGGGGGGGGGGAAGGAGCTGTCCTTAATCTTGTTTGCATACTGTTTAAAAGTGTGTGAATCGAGAACGTCCGGCCGCTTGTGTTAAAAGAAAATGACGTGGAGACGAAAATCACGAGCAGGAAAAAGATTGTTAGAACCGAATTAAAAATGATCTTGTACAAGGTGAAATATTTTTTTCTATGCCCGCATGTTTAGTCTCTTTAGAAATCTTAAATACACAATCCTTCTCACCTATTCAATATACATCGTTCTTGTTTTGTTCTTGTTGTGTTTTCTTTTCTTCGACTTCTCATCGTCCGACACCTTAGCCAAGTTGGTAGCGTTTCTTCCTACTGAGCTAGGGGTCCCGGGTTAAATACCCGGCATAGTCGAAAAATCTATCATAGGTGAAATGTGTGGTTTGCCTTTCACAGTGATGAGTTAATGCCCTGGGGGCTGGTTGTCCGTCTTGTTCTAGATATAAGTTAGCTTATAATTCGTGTGCTGATATAATCAGTCGGTTAAGAAAGGCCGTGTTCTCAAGTTTTAGAAGAGCCCATTATGGATTCAATATAAGTTCTATTGTAAGATTTACAGAGGGTTATTAGTAAAATATAGTTTAAAATTTATTAAATATTTATTCCAAGGCTTAAGGATTAGGAAGGTAACTTAGAACAAATGCATACGAATTAGCATGGATAGCGTATAGGGAAACCATTCTGTTAAATCAGCTGTTGGAAACTACCCCCATTGCAATTGACTGAGATTCAAACCTTGGACTCACTATAAATCCCTTGTTTTGCAAATCTGACGTCTTGGACAGCGTGACCACTGGTGCTGTTTGCTAAGCTTATAATCGGTCCCTTGTCTAATTATTTCTTAAAGATTCTCTTAGAAAATTCATCTCCTAATATAACAAATTTTAGCTTTAAAATAATGATGTTTTGAAACCTTTCTTAACATTTCTATTACTATAAAAACTCATTAAACGGATTAGTTAGTGAGGTTTTACTGACAAACCGTTAAAACTTAAAAAAAAAAGATTATAACAGTATGTTTTACAAAGCAATGAAAGTATTAAAGAAGGTCCTCCACAATGTTCGTTTTCAGAACAAAAAAGTGTTAAACAAGAGAATACAAAATGGTTTCCCAACAAAAAAAACTAAATAAATAAAATGATAACAATAATAAAGGAACTCTCTTGAGCTCCCTTACAAGGTAGGTTTAAGTACCCGAATTTTCGTGGAGGAAGTATGCAAAAATCACTTGAAAGAAAACTCAGGGAGTCGAACCGAAATATTTATCGGTTCTGTTTCCTGTTACGGTTCTCCAAATAAAATTTTAAAGGTTCCGGTTCTGGTTCCGATTCTTAAAAAATTTAGATTTACTAGTTTTAGTGTCATTAAAATATTTTGTAAATAGAACAAAATGTTAAAATATAATTTATTACAAAATACGAATTATCTATATAAAAATACAAATATTATTATTATTATTATTATTATTATTATTATTATTATTATTATTAGCGCCTCGTCTTACTATATTTTTAATTGAAAAACGGTAGATAAAATAAATGATCTAAAAGCTGGTTTGATGTAGACAAACCATCCACTTGCCATGTCTGAAACAAAAGTAAATAGTGTAGACCTATATGATTTTAGTTTATTTGTCAATTCTCTTTACGTATAACAATATTATTTTAGGCTGTATTAACAGGCTTTTAAAATAATGTTACAATATTCTAGACTTCAATTAGAATATGTTTAACTTAAAATGCTAGTACTTTCTTGAAGTCCTTTACTTCTCGTACAACTGGACAGTTTCTCATTTCTCAGTAGTATCTCTTTTTGGAGATGTTTGCTGTCACTCAAAGTTAAATACATCTTCCTAAGCTCTTAGCCTAAAGAGTGAAATGATATAACCTATACTAAAAATAAAAATTAAGTTTCAGAAAGAAGGGCATGAATTGCAATTATAAATTATTTTTTATAAAAAAAACCTTAGTGAACACGCTAGGAAAAGCTAATGTGTTTGCAGTTTTTATGAAAAAAAATTATAAGGCTCCAGTACAAACATAGAATTTAATTTTCTTCACACGGTAATCTCATAATTTCTTGAATATCAGCTAAGGGTGTCCTAGAATTTAATGAAAACTTTTCTCTTCACTTAAAATGTTGGTTAGATAATGCCACTATGCTCATGGGTGGATATTCAGAAACTGTTGATATCAACATGCGAAGAAAATTAAACTTTATGTTTGTATTGGAGCATTATTTTACTTATTTAGACCTAAATAATGTTTTTGCCACTAAAATTGCAAAAACACTGGCCTTTTCTCGTGGCCCCTTCCTTCCCACCTTAAGCAATTTACTTTTTAGATTTTTGTTCCAGCTCTGGTTCTTTAAAAATAACTTAATTTTGGTTCAGGTTAGACTCCCTGAGAAAAACTACTCCAAGTAGACCTACACCCGGCCAGGATTCTAACCCCAACCTCCACGTAACCGGCAAATCAAACTCTAGACTTGCCGCTATTTATTTTAAAAACTACAAAATAATTTCAAAAATTCAAAACAACGAATGATAAAAGAATAATAACTGAGTCTTCCCCCCTTCCCAAAACTGCTTATTGTTATTTGTAGTTAATATAGCTTGAATAAGAATGTTAGATTTTTTGTACTCTTCGTAAAATGCTTGTAAAATCTTCATCAGTATATGCAAACTAATAAATATTCTCGCTAAAATAACCACCAACTTGCAGGTACCAACTTTCCGACAGTACTCGCTTCACTTGTCACTTTGCTGTTGAGATAAAATGTAAACGATGGTTAATTATTTTTATAAATCCTTTGTAGTGAAGTGCAAACTAAGTAATTACTTTTTTTCTCCCTCACTTATTTGTTCATTTTTCACCATTTGAACGTCAAAAAACTCATCCTGTTTGCGCACAGAACTTGATAACCATTAATCTTTAAAAATATAAAAATAAACGAAAAACGTTCCAAAGTCTCTTTAAACTGTATTAATGAAGAATGAAATAATTTGAAAGGAATAATTTCTCTTACAAATTGTATTCGTGCCTCTAACGCCTTTTTTTTACGATTGTTATTATTGTGCTATCGGAACACGTTCTGGTAAAGTTATAGTTCTTCTAAATTGCTTATAACCACGGGTATAACAATAACCAATTTACAACGCTCGAAAACATATGGCTTTTTTTATTCCCATTGTTTTAACAGGTTTAACATCTTTATTCAACATGACGAACAATACACCTCTAGTCTAAGTAGGTTTTTAATTCCAGTATTTTACATTTATCATCCAAACATAACACACGACTTACAAATTGGTTTAACATAAGTTACAATATCACTGTTAAGGCTGCCCCACAACGAAAACTCACTGTAGCTAATTTTTACTCGGTGTCCCGGGGCTCAGTTTTCAATTCTTGTAGTTTTTTTTATTTACAATCCTCTTTCCAGGTGAATGCTGATATATTTATTTAAAAATGTATCTTCATTCTTTTCCCAAAGTATAGAAACATAAATATTTAGGCAACAGGATGAACCCACGAAACGATTACTAAATGTTTCCATTTCTCTACCTCCACCACCGTCTTACTACCCATCCGGGCTAAACGTATTTTAATAACGCTAATGTGGTATTGATGATGAGAAAGGTAGGATTAATAGATGTGCCCTTATTTGTGTGGAGGGAGAGTGGGAAACAATTTATATCAAACCCGCCTGTTTTACACCCGGCTGGAATTGGAACCCTGAACCCCCCCGTCACCGGCAAACCAGACATTATGAGCCTGGCGTTTAGTCCGCGTGCTTACTGATAGGTATTTAATTTAATATATGTATGTATATATATATACACACACAATATTAAATATGTGTAATTTTATTATAATTTTTCTTTTTCTTCTTCTTCTTCTCCTTCTTCTTCTTCTTACCAATAGGGTCCATCTTTGTTTGGTGGCGCTGGTTCCCAAAATAAGATTAATGAATTAGTCGAGTCTCAACCCTAGCCCTCCTGTGTGGCCAACGCTAACTCCCTCCCAATTTCCTCCACGCGCGTCTCGGAATGCCAAGTCGACCTTTCAAAAGGAACATGTCACGTAGCGCGTCTGGGACGTGCGGGTACTGCAAGGACCAAGCTCAAGGGAGAGAGTGTTTGTCGTTAACCCCTCTCTCTCTCTCTCTCTCCCCCGCGGCCCGCCCTTAAACTCCCTTTGTAGAACAATGGAGGTTTAATTCGGTTAGGACTGAGAGCAAGTGCACAAAACACTTTTCCCTTATTCTCTCGTTCGGTGGAAGCGTCTATAGAAACTTTGGCTCCCTGGAGCCGTCTGTTCCAGAACCTCATCATTGTTGCATGGGACTTCCTCTCGAGTTGCCAGGATACGTGGTTAAACGCACACCAGGCATAAATCTGGGTACGTCTCGGTTTATTAATCTTGGCCGGTCAGAGGTTGTAGGTAAAGAACCGCCCGAGTCACATTCATCTTGAACTTATACGGGGGTAAACCACTCTTAGTATATCCGACTAAGATTCGAACCTTGACCTCCCCGTCACCGGCAATTAATTCTATTGACACTGAACGAGGAGCTAAAATTGTCAAGGTGCACCATCAGTTTCTTAGGAATAGATTTGATAGTTTAATAAAAAACTAATAGTAAGGTTGTATTGAAAAGTAAAATAACTAAAATTCTAATAAATGTGCTCTTAACCGCTTCGGTGGCCGCGTGGTCTAACGCGCTACTTTCATGTTGGACTAGACTCCCGAAGACGGGGAGATCGGGGTTCGATCTCGGTCGGGTGCACTGAGGGTGATTTACCTAAATGATTTTCTACTCTCCTTCCACGCAAATGCGGGTGTACATACTCTCAATTAAACCTTCCCAATTCCTAAACCCTTAATGTAACTTGTACTTAGTCGTACAACCCGAACGGTTAATAAGACGTGGTGCTAAAAAATAAATACAAAATGTACTATTTTAGAAAAATAATGTTGATCATGGACATAAAAAGATTAATATTTATTCCTCAATTTTCAGTCATCAGTAAACTACCCATAATGTTAGGTCTAGAATCAAAATCATAATTTCTCCTCGAGGTATTACCATATAGCATTGTAGGGTCCCGTAGTTAGCGGTGCCACGTTTGTAGTATTCATTTTTTGGGGGATGAGTTGGGCTATTTATTTATTAATCGTGGAATTAAAATCTCTTCTGAAAATGTTACTTATAGTTTTTATTCAAAACACATTATTAAATCCTTCACTTATAAATAGGATTACATAGGTCACGCGACCCGATACCAAACATGACACAATTACCGACGCGGGATGACCGTGTCATACTACTAATTAGTTCTCTTTCATGACAAGGCGCAATTATATCACATTTAATTGATATTGAATGCTCGACGCGGGTTAAGCGTGTTTACCTTCGCGACATCTCCACACAGACTGGGGGTAATTTATATCAAAGTGCCCGATGCGGGTTGTACCTGTACATTCTACCCGTGCGAAGTCTCAGTGAAAGACTAGAGGCGAGATACCGTTGGAGAAAACGCACCTTGATAAAATATCCCGTTACTCTAAAAAGTACTAGAACATTCGAAACTCCACCCTACTGTGTCCTTTTCCTTATCTTGTTTTCGATGAGTGAGGCTCCTTTGTTCCTGCTTATGTAAGGAAAGGACGGAAGAGTATTGCAATACAGCTTGAAATCTCACAGTCTAGAAAGAAAAGTAAACAGTTGCTCTTTAATCTTGAATATCATAACGTATAAAATGTATTATATATTAGATTAAGGGGCAAATAAAATCATCTAAATATCAAATTTGAACAAAATCCCTCAAACTGTTTCAACTCTAGGTACATACAGACAAACAGAATTTGAAGAACAACTTTTTTTAAATTCCGGGGCACATAAAACCTCAAGATCCATCATAATATCGAGGGAGGAAATGTTCACGATTACAGTACTTTCTCTTTATGATAAAGTAAAATTAGTATCACTTACAAATGCTCCCACCCTGACAGCTCTTGAACAGCCTGCACATTGAGATCCGGTCTCAAGACTTAGAGAGGTGATTGAGACATGCCTTATGATCTCGACACCGGCCGAGGCCCCCCCAGTCTCGTCTTGTGAACCCAAGTTTGACCCCGACTACTCTCGGAGGTCAACATCCTATCTCTATTGTTCCCAGAATGGAGGAGAATATTGAAAACGTGCAGCCGTATAAATGATCTGTTGGTTAGTCAAAGGATGAAGGAGAGGTGATGAGAGTAGGACGGTTGTCAAACACTCGCTCCTTGCCATATACAAGGCAGATCCTGGCTACTCGTCTTCTCACGACTCTACCAGGTTTGTTTTTAGCAACGTACCGCATGGCGTTGTTCAGATGTTAGAATCGCCGGGAGGCATTCTCTGTATCACGGGTACTTAAAATAGTTAGTCAATCAAAGTTTTGTGGTCTCTTGTAATTCATTGCATTCTATCATTTAATTATAACTATCGGTATTCAACGTCCACGTTCCAAACTAACTTGTTATATCAGCACGCGAGATATAAACTAACTTAACTCTAGCACTCACCCGTCATTTCATCACTGTGTGGTTCTGGCATGTCATATTCGTTTGTACAGTACATAACGGCCATATTGGACATCACAAATACTGAGGGGGCCTACATTTATATTTAAAAAAAATCTGTATTCTATAATGTTATTGTCTACAGTTCATGTTTCGTGGAGGGCACTACTTTTGTATTTACATGGACTCACTACATGCGGGGATGGTTCTTTGTGGAAATTTTCTATCAGGCTATAAATTTAAATCGCTTATGTTTTTAATAACGTGTTTATTCAGCGTTGTTGCTGTACCGAACAGGGTGAATATGCGATCCTATATCACACGAGCTGCTATTTCATTTCTTAGGGAACTGGGGTGATTGAAATGGGATTGGATCATGATTGATCCAGTCTATTGACTGGCGCGGAATAGTTATGGTTCCGACTAAGATTTGGCTACTAATAAAAAAAAGTTTTCTCTTGACGAACGTAGTATGTCCTGATTGCTCGACGACTATTACGCTAGTGTCGTCACCTCCGCTTATCAACAGGGTTGTCTTCTAAGACTTGGCTTCTAGAATACTCGAGTAACGGGATGTATTCGTCTCTAGTCTCTCCCTCTTTGTCCTTCGAGAAGATTTTGTCTGAGTGGGCGATAGAGAGAGACAGAAGGAAGTTGAACCACGTATATATTTAGTGCGGAACATAATGTAAATTAAATCAATTTGGAATATTATTAGGTACGTTTGATTAGATATTATTATCTCTATTAACTGGGCAAAAGGGATGTATAAAATATAGTTACATTTATTGTCATTAAATAAATTAAAAAATAAATTCCAATGTTGTATCTTATTATTAAAAAAAGAAAAGAGTAGGCACCCTATATAAAACAATAAAAGCCTTGAAACCTTTTATTTGAAACAATGGTTGGGGCTTTAAATACTATACTAAAGTCATTTTCATAATTTGTTGACAAATGTGTGTCCGTAAGCCAAAATCTCACGGATGTTTGATTTCATTTCATGTGATAAAACAACCTGTTAATATACGTATGTGTTGCCAAACAGTGCACATATCTGATGCGCAAATTCAAAATGTTTTGGGAAGTGATCTACTTCAAAGAAAGAGTACAGGTTTTTGTACACCAATCTCACTTGCCAGAATTCTCTAAATTATACCAAATTCCCAAATATCACATTACAAAATGTTGTATTTCCTTGGCGTTTATAAAAATAAGAATTGATGGTTCATCATAGCTCAAAAGGTCCACGGGCCGCACATAATCATTGATATAACTATTGGTACAAAATTGCACTCGAACCTGAAGACGTATCAAAGAATGGCTATCTGTATTCTTCATTTAAAAAAATAATATTTTCGTATTTTTTTAAAATGGTTTAAAAGATTCATTTGTCTCAATTCCACTATTATGATGGCGAAGAGTACTTCAAAAAGCTTATAAAGGCATCCACTCATCAAAATTGCCAGGGGAATACCATTCAAATAGTTTCTTGAGGCATCTAAATTTGGCCAACCCATTCCAAATATCTTATAGGGGCATCAAATTTTCAGGCATTAGCTGTGATAGGGTC
The DNA here is from genome assembly GCA_902151455.1 of Timema bartmani. Lineage (NCBI taxonomy): Eukaryota > Metazoa > Arthropoda > Insecta > Phasmatodea > Timematidae > Timema > Timema bartmani. Next base: position 70,412 of record CABFWB010002468.1, read on the forward strand.
CCTGGACCCTCCTTTGGCTTGAATAGAAGTCTCTCAACCC